>WYDI02026550.1:59559-113020 GCA_009867235.2 Psittacus erithacus | reverse complement strand
GAAACACTTAGCCTTTTTGCTTGGAAGGAGAGCAGGAGCAGAGGTGCTGTGCCATGGGTGGGATGCAGTTGGCTCTGTGGGAGGTGGGCACTGCACCCCGGTACCGCTGCCCCACCAGACACTAGCGCTTGGCAGGGTAGTCTGTGCCTTACACCGGCACTGGTAGCAAACTGTACCCCATTGTCCTTTTCCTACATAGTATGCTGCTTCATTTGATGCTGCAGTTAGGAGAAACACTGCACTACAGTGTCACTTCTAGTGCTGAAAGCGCATCCATCCTGGCAGCCAGAACCAATTTTTGTAGGAAGTGCAGAATGATTGCTCTCCTGATGGAAAACATTCAAAGAAAAGAAGATACGCAGGGTGCAAGGCTTGTCAGTGAAGGCTGCTATGCTTCACAGCACCAGACACTACTGCCGAGCTCAGAGGGGAGCAGAACATAAAGAACAGTCTTCAGAGAGATGAGATCCTTGGTAAAAATGAGTTCCTTCTCTTCAACCCAGAATGAGTCAGCTGGGAAGTGCTTCTCACAGAGACACAACCAGGTTCTCCTCCCAGCACTAAGACCACTCCTGTCTCTTAGCAAACTGGGTTCACCAGGACAAGAGCTCACTATGAAGGGAAAAGACTTCCTAGAGAAGAACTTGGGTTGTGAGCTTTCACTTTCCCACTCGGCAAGTGAGAGGGGCACTCCATGTTTCCCTGAGGTTGTGGAAACCAGAGATCAGCACAATTGGAGGTCCTTTCCTTTTAAATTAAAGACTGCTTTAACGTTAGAGGGAGTGAGAGACTTGGCTGGCACTGCTGCAAGGAGGGTAAGATCTCTGCAGACTGAGTAGTGGAGGTTGGTTTGATCTGGCTGGGAACCCAAACTTCTTGTTAACTGCCTTACTGATCTTTTTTCAGTGAAAGAGGGTGTTTTCTCCAGCACTGCTCTACAATCTCTCCTCTCTCCTTCTGTTTTCCTCCACATCCTCCTGCTGTGACCCCTGCAGGAAGGATGTGCTGAGAGCTTGCCCAGCCAGACCAAACTAACAAGGAGTAGCTGTTACCGTTGTACTCAGAAAGGTGCTATGGTAACTTCACAGGCTAAATGGTGCAGTGTGTGCTTACGAGTCTCACTATCAGCAGCCTGGTTGTTGTTCCTCATCCCCTGTGGACAACCTGAGTTGTACACCATGGATTCTGGCACTATGCCAAGATATCTTCACTCTCAGTCCAGTCTAATAAGGTCAATGGAGTGTTTAATGTTAGTATGAAATTCAACTTACTGTGCCTTGGCTCCTAATTTGTCTTGTGGGACGCTACTAAGAGTAGACACAGAAGCTGTACTTGACCAAATGAGCACCATGGCTAAACTCAGTTGTGGTACAAGTGTGTACAGGCTCCAGTGACTCATGGCAATAGGTACAGCGCCAGTCACATCAGCAGCTGCATCTCTGTGTGCCTCCGAGGAATATCACCTTGCATGTGCCTCAGCAGTGGGCTTCATCCTGCTCTGCTACAGGAACAGTGATCAGGAGGACGTATTGAAGCTCACAGTTGGTCAGCAGGGAGGACTGAGAAAGCGAGGCCATGAGCTTTCCTCTGCCAGGCAGTATGAAGTGCAGTCTCTGCCCATTAACAATTTGAGCTGCTGGATTCCCATGGAGGCACTGAGTGGAGCCTGCAAAGTATTACAGATGGGCAAGTCTGTGTTAGTTTACGCTCTCATTTCTTTCACTCATTGCCTAGACACAACTGTGACAAAAAGGGAAATGATCTTCAGCATGAACTAAAAGCTAGGAGTGGGGCAAAATTACCCGCTGGTAGGCAGGGACACCCCTCTGTAAAGCTGATCTCCCTCCACTGACACAGATAATTCACTGCCTTGGTTCCTTTCAGCTGTCCTTACTCTGTGGCACTCAGCTCGGGGTTATGGCTGGAACTTCATCATGCTGAAATGTCCCCACAGTTTGAGGAGTTTTATATTTAAAACTTGTTCCTTCTGCCTCAGTCTGGCACCCAATGATGACAAATTTGGAGATGTTTCTGGGAAGAGAGCCAGTGCTGTCAGAACCCAAGAAAAATCAATCTTCAACAAAGAAATGAATTAAATTCTGTCACTATCTATGAATATTTCCTCTGACTTCACATAACAATTACATGAAAATGGACTGTTTGCTTTAAATATGGTAAAGAAGGGAACTACACACAGATATGTTTTGGAAAAAAAGAGCTCTCTTGCAGCTATTCCCAACATGCCATATGATCTCCTTGTAATGGGCACTGCAGGAGCAAAGACAAAGTCAGTCCGAAAGAAATATAGTACTGTCACCTTCAAAGTCTTCACACCTATAGAAAGAATCCTCTCAAATTTTCAGTGCTGCATTGTATAAAAATTTCATATTGACTTCATAGCCTAGATAAAGTGAAAATATAGCACATACCACGTAACTAGGACAGCAACACCAGTGGGGCATCTCTCAATGAGCTGGCACAGCTGCACGCTCATGAATAGCGTGCATTTGTGCTTCATGAGAACACTCAGCGAAGTGCCCATGAGCAACTGCTACACATAGAGTTATTACCTGTGGCTGGGGAAGTTCCTGAGCCCACATTGCTGGAGGCTGGGCCACAGTATATTCAGTTCAGGGAGGTAAAACTCCACATTGACTTGTTCTCACAAGCTTTTCTGGAGATCTGCTTTAAAGCAGTAAAAGAGGCAAAGTACAAGGCTAGACAGAGCCTTAGTCTGACCCAGGCTGCTCATGTTCCTCACAGAGACACTGCACTTCAAGAGGTGTTAACTCCTGCACTAGCCAGGGTGTTTTACAGATGCACCCAACTTCTGAGGGCTTCTCACATGCTATACACATATTACCTGTAGTGCTGTTCATAGTTGTATGTTTAAATTACATTTCCCCCACTAGAATATATATCCAAATGATTTCAAACCTTCCTTGTTTTCATGCATTTTGGGGTATATTTTTCATCACTCTTCTGATCTCCAAACTGAGAAAAACCTGTTGTTCCTCAGGTGAAGATTAGCAGATGCATTCTCTGGTGTCCCTGGCCTAGGTTTGTGATCACATCTGTACATTTTTCTCTTTTTTCTGTTTCCTGGGCCATTTCCTCATCCTTGATGGAAAAGGGGAGGGTCTTGTCTTTTTGTTTGTTTGTTTGGAGGGATTTTTATGCTTATTGAAACCTCTGTCTTTCTGCTTCTATTCCTTCTGGTGACATTGTGCTCCTCACCTCTGTCTATAGAAATGACATAGTGCTGGGGTGCCTATGGATAGGCGCTCATTGAGGATTAACAGAAGAGGGTTGAGTGTGAAGCACAAATGTTCTATGTGAGCTGTATGTAACATCTGTTTCCACAGCACCTGTACTGGAGCTACAACAGAACATGCAGATGTAATGGGGAGCACAGATCCATTTGTTCGACCATAAACCCAGTAACTTACCCAGCTCCTGGAAAAAGCTCCCCTGAGCTGTTATATAATTTTGCCATTACAACCAGATATACCTTTGATACAGTTCAATTACTAAACACTTCAGCTGTCGGGAAAGGGAGGGATAGAGAGGGAACTGGTAGAGGTCTCATATCTCACACCTCTAACAGGTTCTGGCTTGTGTGAATTTCTTCTTCACAGAACATCTGACAAAACACAGCCTGAGGTAATCCTTATCCCCTTGCTGTATTTTTTAGCACCAGTCAGCATTTTCAATAAGATGGCTCTCTGTAACAGCAGTCAGCATTACACCCATGTTGTGTTATACAGCCTGGGCAAGAGCGCAGAGCCAGGTATGCTCTCTTGTTTCTCCCAGTTCCCTGTTTATTGTATTATCATGGCTAATTAGGAAGTCTAGATATAAAAATACATAATTTATCACTGTCCAAAAATAGAGAGAGAAAACCGTTGGGTGTGCGTAAGAGAGAGCCCGCTTAAAGCACTGACTAAAAGCGATGAGGCTCCAAATTCATGTGGTTGTAATTCTTGATGCGAGCAATGGTGACAGTAATTATAACCACAGTCCTTCAAATGCAGTCAGGTCTCCGGGCTAGCCTGACAGCACGCTCAGTCACTGGGCCTGCTTTCCTGCAGAATATTTATTGGATTTTACCATGACATGCCCACGCTCTCCCTCCTGAGGAGAGAGTCCCCAGGTAGGGGGACACTGGCTCCTCCCTACTGCAGAGGGGAGTTGTGCCATTATGAAATGAATCCTAGGTGCACTTGCTTAGGGAACGCAAACTGTCTCAAATCATACTCCAGCTGCTTTCCTTTATTATTTGACTGTATGTGTTACCCCTTTCATCAGTAAGCTTTTCAGCTGTGCTATTCTACCTTTCCTTCTGGAGCTGAATGTGCATGCCTGAATCCCAGCAGCACACACCAGGTATAGCTCTTCGCAAGCTGTACCTCTGCAGCCCGCCAGCCTCCTGTGATGCTGAAGGCTGCTGTTATCAACAGCCAGCCATTAGCAAACATTAACAATGCAACAGTCAATTATTATGGTCACTAGTATTTGTGACAGATACAACAGGAGGCCGGGTGGTTCTGGTTGAAGGCGCCAGGCACCATTGCAGTATATGTAAAGCACATGGCTACCCATCCAAATGAAGATGAATGCTCATCTCCGACAACCGCATCCGTGCATATTGAGCATGGTGAGATCAGCCACCAGGAGGAGCCAGTGTAATTTATGTCCAGGCTCATTAAGGCAGGAGCTTTCAGGTCAGATAATTAGTTGGAAGGGGATGGAGCAGGGGGAGATGCTGCCTGGCTTCTACCTCCTTTTCCCTTGGAGCACCTCACTGACTTGTTTTGTTTTAAGCACTCACTGAGGGTTTCCTGTTAGAGACCAGCCATTCTCTTGAGGGCAATGCTTCCCAGCTTCCTAAATGAGGGTGCATCAGTTCTTGGGTACTGGTGGTGGTCTGGGTGAATATAAATGAATATAAAATTTTGGTGTATGAGAGCAGGATACTGTTTATTTTAAATAATTAGAGCATTCCAGAGATGATTCTTGTCATTTTGGGGGATACCAGAAACCACCAGAGCAGAATGAACAGCAGGGATTTACAAATTTGCAGATTCAGTTAACACAGTATTTGGGGTCTAGCCATGTCTGTGCACTTCCTTTAAACCTTTGGTTGAAGAGGGCAAAATGTGTAACACTAATGAAGGCAATTTCCCTGCTTCATGTTACTTGTTGCCATTTAGGGAAGTTTTCTTGCCTCCAGGCTCAGGGTTACAGAGGGGATAGACCTGGTTCCCCATCAGGAGCACTGCTCCTCCATTAGCACACATGGAACTTCACTAGAGATCTCATTTCTGGAGAAGTATCAGATTTTTACTGGTTTAGTTGTTTTCAGGTTTTGAGCTTGTGCCTGAAAACAGCCATGAGTGAGAGCTCAGTGTAGGCTGAATTGTACACAGGCTAGTGTGGTGCCTGCAGCTCTGGGTATGCATGACCTACAGACACTGAGGAGCAGCCACAACTTCCTCATCCTCAACCAGAGCCTTCAGCACTTTCTGAAACAACATGATTTAGGTATGTGCTTTATGGAGCGAGAGATTGTGTTTGGTTTTAAGTATTTTGCTCTAGGGAACTTCTGGGATATTTTTCTTTCTCAAAATGTGTTTTCTGACACTGTGGAGTAGCTGGAATGATTGAAATGCTGAAGAGCAAGAGAACATATGACTCCATGGGATTATTTTTACATGCTGAATTACATTAATTGTTTTCAAGACAAAGGTGTCACTTGTTGTTTAAGGAGACCTAAACTTCAGATGGCTTAAGGCTGGAATATTGAATGGAAGTGCTTCTATTGGGAAGCTCTTCCATACATCTGCTATTGGCCACTGTCAGGACGGGTACCAAAAAAGCCACTAATGTGTATTTATATACCTTTGTGTGTCAGGAATACCATCCAGTAAGGATCTTCCTTTTCCCAGTGTCAATGGATTGCCCTCTTGACTGACAAGACAGGCCGGTCCTCTAAGGTCTATTTTTATTGTGCTCCAATTCTCTTTAATGAGAGTTGTGTATTTGGAAATCACACAGGACCTAAACACAAAACTGAAGTGACCAGCCACAGCTCCCAACCGAGCTGGCTCCTGAGGAGGTGGAAATTACACCTGGATGGTGGAGGGCTTGCAGAGCAGAGGAGTCTCTTATCACAAATCTGCCTAAATCCAGCATTGCCTGTTACACTGCTGTCCTGGGTCTCGACCCGGGAGGACACGGAAAAGAAGTTTTGTGATTAAATGCAAAGGGAAGACAGATTTTTGCAGAGATTGCACATTACATCCTTGGCCATGAAAAGTCAGTGTGGTGCCTGAGTTCCCTGCGAGGAAGCAGGGCAGGAGGAGAAGTGGGGGAAACATAGGCAGACCGTCTCCCTGGGGAAGAGACCAGGCTGAGGCCCAATCACTTCCCGGACCTCATTGTTGCTGTAGCAGGAACACCACAACAAACTCAGCTGGCACCCCCCATCTTTTCATAGCTGCCAGGTTTTTATTAATATAGTTACTGCATGTTTTCCATGTCACAGTGGCAACCAGCACATACATGTATATGGTTATTTGTATAAATGCAGAAAGATCCCTTCTGAATCACAGCAGAGGAGAAGTGAGGAGTTATCAATATTGTAGCCCTAAGAAATACTGCTCTGGGGTAATTCGATCTTTAAGGTACCTTCCAGCCCAAACCATTCTATGATTCTATGACTGGGGGCAGTGCAAGGCTTATCCCCAAAGCATCACTTTGCAAAGTACTCCAGAGGCAAAGAAACCTGGTGCCTGGAGCTCACCTTCATCCAGGCCTGGTCAGGGGGGTACCAGTGCTGCTCTCTTGGAAGGAAAGAATAGGATTTCTTCAACTCTCAGCTGAGAGAAACCCTGTCTGCCCAGTCCTAATCAGGTTGTTTTAATCACATTGCCCTCTTCCCTTTCTCCAATGCAGCAGAGGTTTTAATGAGCTAAAGTGGAGTCAAGTGAATACTAAATGAAATGTTCAACTGGCTCAGGTTTAAAATAGGTTAGTGCTTATTATTTGAAAGCTTTGTGCAGGAGTAATCACGAAATGAAACATAGTGTGTTTTTGGTCTATTGTGCTGAGTTGAAAAAGTAGGTTTGCCGCTCTGCAAACTCACTCATGGAGTCACTTCCCAGCATTAAAGATAGCCTCATGGTGAATCCAACAGTATAAGACAGAGACCATCCTGGCTTTACAGGGAACAGGAAAAGAGATTTATTAGATTGCATCATCTTTACCAGCACCGCTAATGGCCCTGGCAGGAATCTCCCCAGAGGAGCAGGAGGACACACTCTGAAGGCTAAAGTGACTCCCTTTATGCCCATGCCACAAATATTCCTGTATGAGTATGGCTGCTTTGCACGTACTGCAATTTACAAAGTCCTTGTTGCAGGCCAGTTCTGACACATAGTCCTTTGGGAATGCAGAGTGTGCCAGCACAGCTGGCAGCTGTATGCCATTTGGATCTTCCTTGCAAACCATATGGGCATGCTGGTGGCCCTTAGCCCTAAGCAGTTTGACGTGTGCAGCTGTAAGGGAGTCAGTAGCTGGGGTTTACACACTGTTCGAGCAGATGTTTCCACAAACTTCTTCCTCCTATGTGAATGTATTGATCATAGAATCATCACAGAATCACAGAACGGTTTTGGTTGGAAGACGCCTGAAAGATCATCTAGCTCCAACTCCCCTGCCAGGGGCAAGGGCATCTTGCCCTGAAGGCCTTCCTCGCCTTCAACTCTTCCAGGGATGTGGCATCCACAACTTCTCTGGGCAACCTGTTCCAATGCCTCCCCACCCTCATAGTAAAGAATTTTTTCCTGATATCTAATATAATTCTCCCCTCTGTCAGTTTGAAGTCATTCCTCATGTCCTATCACTACATGCCCTTGTAAAAAGTCAATTTTTTATTTCCAAACCCTTTGATGTCCAAGCCTTTACTTGGGCTTGGCAGTGAAGAGGCTCAGCAGGTTTCCAGCCTTGTGCTTTACTAAGAACAACTCTCTATTTATTTCCTTTTAGACCATAGCCTAAAAAGAAATGGGCCCTTGTCTGGATAATATTTTTATTGTGACCCAACAGGTTTTGGTGATGAGTATGGCAGAGTGGTCTGCCTGGAGCACATCTTCCTGACCCATGCACAGTGTGAGATCATTCCCCACCTTCAGAGGGGACACAGCGTGGGACCGCTGTGCCTTTGCCCAAGATGCCTTCTTGTATGCTGGCCCATCACCCTGGCTCCCTCAGACTTCTCATATTTACAGTACTGTTGCCATTTATCTAGATTTGTAGATGTTTAGTGTCAAACACTGAAGGTGAACAAGACAGATGGAAAAGAGTGAGGCAAATCAACGGTTGTTAGGAGCTAGTGCAGATGCCTAGGCTGCCTGGTCTCAATATCCACTGCCTTTGAGAAAGTGATATGCTGCTTTGACAGCTGTGCTGCAGAAGTTCTGATATTCTTAAAAATAGAATAAAGATGACACAGTAATTAAAATACAATCATTTTAAATTGTCCTTTTCAACAAATTAACATTCTTGTATGGATGGAAGATAGTTTTCTTAAGTAATTACCCTGTTATCCTAGTGACAGACTGATGGTGACCTTTATGCTGCATGTGAATTATGCAAATTGGTATTTTCATTAAACATTAAATAACTCCCTTGGGAGGAAAGAATGTTACTTACTGTTCATTGGCTATTAAAGTCTAATGATATGATTTACCACAACTTTGTTTTCCACCTCCAAGGGCTCCAGAGGAGAATGGATTAAATGTTCGTTTGGAATTTGAGTCTTACACATGTGTAGACAAGTCAAATGAAGTCAAAAAAAAAAAAAAAAAAGGAAAAGCAAAACAAATCCCAATTACTTCATCCTGTACTCAAAGTCTGTGTTTTTCTCTAGCAGAACATCAGTATGCCAGTCAAAGGCCGACAGCCCCACACTTTCTAGTCCTGCAAGCACCTTAGAGCCAAGAGGAAGCCTTCTCATTCACTTTAGCCTACTTCTCACCACAGATCCTTATTTCATACCAACTTCCCCAGCACACCTCAAACTTGAAACCATAGGTTGTTCTGATGATTTCAGCATTTCATGTGGACCATGCATGCTCTCAAAACAAGCCTTGTGCCGCTCAGGCTGAATCAGGCTCAGAGGCAACAAAAGGCTGGTAAGTAAAGACTATGGAAAAACTAAATTCCCTCGATGGACACAGTAAGAACACTGGAGAACCTGCTTCCAGCACAGTGGAAGTGCCAAAGTTTACTGAGTCATGTCAAAAGGCATTAGGAATAAAGCCAATAATACAGGCTTTAGGAATAAGAATTACTCTATTTTTAATGATTTCTGTTGTACAAAATGGCCCTCAGTACCAGCACAAACTATACAGAAAGTGAAGCAGGCTTTGTACCACAGCAGTGGTACAGTAGAAAGGCTTGGGTCTTTACGTGTTGCTACTCCTACAGATTTCTACAGTTCAAACATCCTTTTGGAAATTTCTGCTATCGCATTAAAAGGGATCTCAGTAGGAATGCACTTTGCTAAAGAGAACTCTGTACTGAGAAAAGCAAGAGTATGCAGGCTTCTGGGAGCACCATGAACTACACACAAGAGAGCTACAACTGCATCCTGGAAGAGCTGACTTATTTCTCTCAGCACCAGTCTTGGTATGTGTGCGACCATATTGCAGTGCTTCACATGAAAAACAAAATATTGGCTCCATATTATTTGGTGTTTTGTGCTGAAGATAAACCAGTAAATAGATTCCTCTGAAATGTTTCTGTTAACACAGTCACGGTCTCATCCGAAGTGAGAGAATATGGGTGCCTGTGAATATGTGCAACGTATATTAACACTGGAGAGATAACTTAATTTGCTTTTCAAAATATTAAAGTATCAACAGTCTGAGCAGCAGATGCTGATGCAACAGAAAGCATATTCAGCTGCTAATCACTCTTTATTTTGAATCAGCAAAGTTTCCTGGCCCATAAAACTACAGTTAAGATGTCCTTTAAATAAACAGACACATTATTTTAATTACTTAACACCTCTCTAGTGGGTTGTAGGAAAATTCTACTTTTTAAAATTTGGTGATAGTAACTACAACACACCAGTAACAAAGTTTATTTTAAATGGTTCAGGCTGTTAGTCCAGCAGTACTGTTGTGTGCAGTCCCTGTAGAAGTCTGAGCTAAGCAGGTGGGAGCTGCACCCTTGCCCACTGAAATGAAGGGAAAAATATTGAAGCCTTGATCACCAAAAGCATACTTGTATGATAGTGGGATCCAGTCTGCTTAATTCAGGGAAGCTCCTGTAGATACTACATCTCTGGAAAATCATTAGCCATCTAAATTAATCTAAATTATAATTTGTTCTACTTTAGAGCCAACAGAGAGAGGTAATTGTTCAATGGAGATCAGGGAACTGTGCTAGAAGAGGAAAATTTGGTGTTCCAGTCTTTGCTCCCAGGTCTCCCTCATGATCATGGAGTGGTCCAGACAAGACTATTACAGAAAAGGTCAACATTGCCTTAACACTCAAGTGCTTGTTCTGAACACAAAAAGTAAAGGAGAAGGCATCATCTTCATTGGGTAATCTGTTCTGATCTTATTTGCACTTGTTGTCAAAATAGTATTCATTGCTAATAAAGCTTTAAGCCTTAGCTTTTCTTCTGTGTTATTCTTGTGTCTCCTAGATTAAACAGCTTGTAGTTTCCAGTGTTTTGTTCCTCTGATAATGCTTACACACTGTAATCAAGTCATCTCTCGAAGTAGGGTTAAACTAAACAGATCTCCCTAAACCTCAGGATACCGAAATAGCTTGTAAGGCAGGAATAAATGATGCACTAGAAGCTTGTGGTTTTGTCACAAATAAAAAGACGAAATGTAAAACTGAGCTTTTCCTGTATTTACAGGTTTATTCAAAATTAAGAAAAGGTTTTTATTATTATTGTTACTCCTACTACTATGCTCACTACTACTATTATTGTTGGTTTTCTTGCTCTTGTTGTTAAGCATATAGATCTTGATTGATCCTATCACCTGGAACTGCAATAGTTCGTTCCAGAATATGCCAACTCAACTGAGCTCACTACCTTTCCAAGTATTCCTTTTTTGTGTACCACTTTCCATTTTTTGAATTATATGATTTCATAGGGTTTTAGATCCAACAAAGCCAGCAACATGGAGCAGGCCTGGAAGTAGGTTCCTCAGCTGGGGCTGGTGATCATATGAGTGGCCATACTAATATAACCTGGTAGCAAAGTGCCTAAGACCTGGCTGCAAGCCTGGTAAAAGCTTAGGACTGCAGAGGAGAAACAAAGAAATACAGAAGTGAAACCAGGAAAAGACCAGAAAGGCAGTATTCCTCACATGGCCCAGTGGAGGTCTGAACCATTCATATGCTAGCTACTGGAAGAGCTGCTGGCTAGTGGGAATCTTCTCCTTCACAGTGGTTCAGTCATCAGCATCTGGTATTCCCTCTTTCTTACCAGGAGATAGCCTCAGGAGATCCAAATGTCCAGCTGTGGAGTATCTGCCACACTCTGGAACAAGGCAGGTAATGCAGCTCGTGATGCCACCCACCCATGCTAGGGCAGATGGACCACCTTACCATCTCCACAATGTATACTGTTTCGCTTGGCCTTCTACAGATACTTTTCAGCATTTCAGGTCCCTTTGGTGTTTGTGCTAAAAGACCAATATGGAAATGGGATACAGATGTACTGCCACCTTGGGAACTGCTACAGAGTGGCCTTCCCCCATAAAACCAGGCCCATTACCTCCACCCAGCTCCAGTTTGTATGACAGCAAAAAGAACAAGGCAGATCCAAGAAATGTGTAAATGAGCTACCATGAACATGAGTCTGACCTGTGGTCCTGGTTAGCCAACTGCATTTTTTGAACAAATGTAATCTGACAGCAGGGCATTATCCCAGATCAACATTTGTGTTGTGGAGCGCTTGTGGGTTTTTTTGACCTGGTGCTAGGATTCTTCAAGCTAAAAGCACCAACCACAGCCTCGCAGAGAACAATTATTTAAGCTGAACAAGCCACTGAGGACATCCTGAAACCTGTTCTGACGATGACGAAAAAGAAAAATCTCTTCTGCTTACCCCAGGAGACATCCAGGGCTTGATTTGGTTGCCTAAACACAAGTCTGTTGTGCTGTTGGAGACATCACTGGACATTTGAGATTCACATAGATATGACACAGAACCTATGACAGATACATGTCCTCCTGAAGTGACTTACAAAGGGCAGGTCAGATACACTAGGTTATCCACCTGCTTGGCTGGTGAATTGTCTAACAGCTTATTCATTTAGTAGCTGGTCAGCTGCATCAGTCTCCTTTAATTGTGTTGAGTAGGGGGCATCACATAAATATGTGGAGTTGCCTGATTCAGACAAGCCTTCTATGGACTCCAGAAATGTTGATTGGAAGGGACCTCAAGAGGTCACCTGGTCCAGCCTGAACATCCCAAACCACAATTCATGGCCACTGCCTGTTATATTATCTGATACTAGTGAAGCTAAGAGAAGAGGAGCAACAGTTCTCCGACAGTGCCACTTCTCCCTGGAGCAATGGCATGACAGCACAGCCCCCAGCAGTCTGACCGTGAAACACTCCATAACTCATTCAGAACAGATCACATGGACACTAAATGTTGTCTAAACCTTTTTTTGATGTGGCAAAACCAGATTTGGCTTAGGCACAGCAAATACAGCTATCTAAGCTGTTTTAAACACTGCACCTACAGCAACCATAAACCTCAAGAACTGCTGCCCCCCCTTCAGCTTTGCAAGAAAGAGTAAGGATTTATTCTGAGATATTTTCTTCACATAACTATTACTACCCCCTGGAGAACAATGACACAAACCCTGTGCACTGCTGGAAATCTCCATGTCACCTATACTGTCATACTGTCATATACTGCAGTTGGTGCAACAGAGGCCTAAACACATAAAAATGGCCACACAGATCAGGCCAAGACTCATTTGGTGCGTTATTTCGTCTGTGATAGGTGGCCAAAAGTGATGCCTAGGGAAAGATTTGCAGACTATGGAAAAATAATAAACCGGTTTTTCTCAGAATAAACACTGAGTCTGCCATCGCTGGTGGCCTGGGAAATTCCCAAGCCAGAGGAGATACTTTTGGATTTAATTATAGCACAGTACTCATTATGGACCATTTACACTTAAATCTGTGCACATCTAGATACCTCTGATTCAGACTGGTCAGAGCTGAAAAGTCTGATCTTGCAAGTCCCTGACAAATTAATTCAAGTAATCTCTTAATTGTTCTAGACAAACATTGAACCAGGGAGCTTACACAGATGTTATGGTTTAAAGCTCTAGGAAAAACACAAGCAGTGGCACATTCTTTGAACACTACCTTGTATCTACCTAATGTACATTCACAGCTACTGAGGCCACAATCTGTAGATGGTGCAATCTGATTTCCACTCTAAAAAAGAACTGCATCCAATTATTGCACCCATTATTTGGGGAGTGGAGTCATCTTGCAGATTAAAGTCCTTTAACACAGGTTTTTACACCTGAGCTGAGTATCTAAATCCATAGGATTTAGCATTACTCACCAATGCAGGTAGTACACACCAGGAGTCTGGTTGCTGTTCAGCTCACCCTGATGAAGAGACCTATACCTGAGGAGCTGAGCAGCATTCCCAGCCCCACTGGTGACATGGATGACATTGCCACTGCCAGGAATGGGAGCTTGGAAAACTGGCCCACGTTTGGGAGTCTTGACCAGCAAAGTGAACCAGAGTGATAAAATCAGCTCCCAGAATGACATCTGAAACTGCCTGAAGTTCCATGTGTTTTTATGACTGAGTATCATCACATCAGCCTAAAGTTTCAAACTATGCAGTTATTAACTTCAGAAAGACTTCTTTGCAAAAGGGTTAATGAGTCATATCACTAGCTGCTAGAAATGCCAATCAACAGGGATCAGCTGTAGAATAATTAGATACAGAATGTGAGCATTAGGTATGCACAGAAGTTACAAAACCCAGGAGGATAGTGTAAAATTGCAGTTCCTAGGGAGCTGAATCTCTAGAAACTCTTGGTCAAATTACCCCAAATTTGGATCCCTTTCCTTTACTTTCACAACAGGTAACAGTTTTCAATAGAATTCAAATTAGCTAATGTATTTGTAAATAGTTAGACCTTTACATAGGCATTCAAGTTTATTGTAACACAGAATCACTCAGCTGAAAATTATTTGATGACTACATCTGGAAAACGCATGTATTTTAGTGGCTGATAACATCTGCAGTCACCTAGCAACGGGTTTAGATTGCACATATGGAAAAAAAGGAATTAGGCATATAAATGCACTGAGAGTGAATATCATAATGTTAGAAAAGGCACTGAGTTCAGAAAAGCATTTCTGTGATTCCAAGGAAGGAATACCAAGAAGTTTTTCCCACTTTCCTTTTTTTGTCATTCACAGACAAATTTATTACAGCTATGGATCTGCAATCACCTTACCACAGAACAGCTTTCATTTGCCTTGGTAGCTTAAACTATGTCAGGTATATTGATTATCTGACTTTCAGTCTATTAAGGACAAAACAAATCTATTACAACATAGACTTTAGTTTTGCCTGTTTTCTGTGCCTTAGAGAACAATATTTATTGCTTGTATTGTAGCTAAATAATCTTAACATAAAGCATATTAGCATGTAACATGATCTATTAATAGATAACTATTCATATATATGGATACAGTATGTGGCTCTTTTTGCATGCCCTTATGCTGCATCACTTCAACCTCTTCATATTACACACAGAATAAATTAAAATATGTACTACTCTTGGAAATAGGCATATGAAAAATTCACAACTGATCAGACCTTCCGAGGCTTAGGTATAGCAGGTCTGTGCCTTTCTTCCTAAACACAGAGGAAAGACCTTTCAGTTATATACAACACGATTTTCTGCATTTTATGGCCTGTGAGTTTGCGTCTTCATAGCCTTGCTACAGTGAGCTCAAAGATAAAACAGCACAGAACAGATACAACTTCCATAAGCACATTGTTTCTCTGACCTGCTGACACTACACAATGTCTAATGCAGAGTTTCATTTCAACTCATATGCAGCTCTATCACTGAACACATATGTCCACTAGCTTGTTAGGCAGGGTGGGATTCAGCTCTCCCCAATCCAGACACCTGCATTGCTCAGCCAACTCATATTTTGTGGTCTACTGCCTGTATTGATTAAACTTCCATTGACTAGAGTGAGTTAAGACACCCGTGCCATCTTTAGTGAAGGGGAAAGAATACTGAACGCTGTATCATGCATGAACAACGAATTCATATTCCTTTCCTGTTTTCTTTTAGGTTTTATACAACATACAAAAGACAAATGTCCCTTCCAGGTCAATGTCTTAGGGGACTGGCAAACCGCAAGTTCAAAGTTGGCTCAATGCATGTTTCAACCCACTGAAATTTGTGCATGAACCTTCACTCCCTGTTGGAAAAGGAATTTACCCATGAAAAATTATGAATGAATATGTAGATACCTCAAGGTGAAAAACTACCCCCAAAATCTAGCTCACTACTTGGTGGCAGTGAATGTAGAGCAGAGGTGGGTAGTTGAGATGTTCCAAAAACCATTGTGAGAAATTTGATGGACCATTCCAGAACATCTCCATGAGGATTTGGAATAAAAAAAGTTTGCTTGTGAATGGCAGGTAATTCCATTGGCCAAAGGTAACTGGTCCTCTTACAATATAACTGAGCCAGTGCCTGTGTTTTCTAGACTTAGAAAGACCAGATTTAATTTTGGTTCAGTCTTGTATCTCATGTAAAAAGGAACAAACAGGGATGAATATACTGAATCCACGCACAGGAGTCAGGGCCTTATCAAGGCATTATGTGGGCATCAGATGGGAGATTGCAGCACTCAATAAACAGGCAGCACATCATTTCGATATATCCCAATTAATCGGTGTTACTCTGCATTTCATTTCATACCATCTCCTATAAACCTGCATTCAGGAGACGAAAAGGCTTGTCCTGAAAGTAGTCACTACTTAATACCCCTATCATTTCACTTCACAATCATGCTGCTGCTGTAATGCCCATAAAACTACCTGACAATGGTTAGGTCATCTGATTGATCCTCATTACACTAATTATAAATGTCTCACCAGTGTCTTCTACTTCCCTATCATCAGCTGGGCCAGTCTTCTTTTGTGTTTGGAAGTTCTTTCGGGCAGGAACTAACTCCTGGGAAAAATATCCTGTCTTGCACAACAGGACCTTGACCTTTGACTGAAATGTCTGGATACTGGCTTATTGTCCAGGAACACAAACAGCCTGCATATGTCTGGACAAAGCCTTCTGGTAAGAGAGAATGTAGAAAAGAGCTACTTCGTATGGTGGTCTGAAACCACGGTAGGAACAAACCATAAAGGATCTATGAACATGCAGGACTTGCTCTGCTGCTGTTCATTGACATTTTGGGCTGAATTTATCAAAAGGACAGGAAATCTTTACTGAATAAAGTTAAAATTCACTTAGAAGAGAGGCATAGTGCCCTTCTCCAAAATGAAGAAATTAATGAGGAGGATATCCAGACATAGTAACTTCAATTTTGCTGTTTCCTCTCCACATATCTTGACCTTTCTAGCAAACACCTCTCCTATTCTTCCCCCCCCTCCGCTTCTTCCTCCAGCACTGCTTATACACTTTCAGGTGTATAATGGCCATGGCAACTTTTGCACATCCACTTGCTAAAACCTCAACGAGGACTCCTCAGGATCCTCTTGCAAACAGCACAACTTGAGGGTTTCCAGCATTTCACCCCCTGTGGCAGGCCTGGGCCAGAGCTCTTCAGAAGAATCATAGAATCACAGAATGGTTTGGGTTGGAAAAGGACCTGAAAGTCATCTGGTTCCAACTCCCCTGCCATAGGCAGGGATGCCTCACCCTAAACCATGTTGCCCAAGGCTCTGTCCAACCTGGCCTTGAACACTGCCAGGGATGGAGCATTGACCAATTCTTTGGCATACCGCAGTATGATTCATAAAGGGATGTTGTGGTGTGCTGCGAGGGAGCTGGCTCTGTGCTTGGAGCAGGCAGACGCATGTGGGCTTGCCCACGCGCTGTGCAGTGGGAGCTGCCTGCTGCACGTCAGGAGCGCTGCAGAAGCGACAGGTGACAACCCACAGGATTGTGACTTTGAAAGGACATGGCACCAAACAGCACCACAGTCATTACGCACTAATGCTACCTGTAGTGCTAGTAGTACTACCTGTAATACCAGTCATATATACTACTCATCAGTGCTGAGTGTGGTCCCGCTCAGACCTGCCTTGATGGCATTGTTCCACCCTCTTGCGCTCCTCTGTGGGAACACGCAAACTGTCTTTCCCTCCAACTCTTCCTGCTTCCTTACCAGCAGCATTCCTTCCTTTCTTTAATACACAGGAATAACCAGAGGAGCCCAAAATGATCCTGGGTCAGGATGACTGATGGATTCGAGTCCTCACACAAGGAAGCGGAGAGGGCCAGAAGGCAAGTGGTTCCTCCTATTCCCCATGACATCCTGTCCTATGGCTTCCCGTGATGAAGTTTCCAAAGAGTAGACTGTGTGTCCCAGCAAGATGAGATTAGCTGATGAGCGAAGGGTTTGGTGAGGAAAGAAAGCTTTCCATCTATGCCCCCAGCCCCAAAGGCTTACTAGCAATTTACCACTATTAATACCACTATAATTAAAAATGCATGAACATACGACTGCAACAGCAGCAGCAACCGTGCAGTGCTACCGAGTGCAACCAAAAAGCAGGATGAGCACAGGCACAGTTACAATGCAACAACGTCCCAGCTCTTCAGAGCATGATGAGAGCTAGTGCACGACTGCACAAAACACACGTGCCCCAAGTCTGCTCCTGGTTCAGTTCTGCAGAGGATTTCACACATCTGTCTAGGGGAACTGGAGCAAAACCAGAGCCAAAACAACACAGAACTGCACATTCCCAAATTCTGACAGGTCCAAATGAATTTGCTCAGCCCAGAAATCCCAAATCCAACCTTTTGTGAATTTTGGATCTGGAGGTCAAGTCAGAGCTGTACTTCATAGCTTGGTCATATCTTTAATATACAGAAAACAAATATGCCAGCCCTTAAAGCAGTTTTTGTCTTGCATGACTGCCTTTCTGATTTCAGGACTTCAGTGATGACTAAAGACATGGTTGTTACTGACTTGACCTCTCCCAGCAGAGGCATCTTCTTACCTACGTGTTTCTTTGGGAGGCAATTATTTTCTTCCTGCTTCTGAGGTTTACAATTTTGGAGCTAGTGCTTTCTTTCAAGCTCTCACAACCCTCTCAGGGACCTCTTCAGGAAAAAGCAAATGTTATCTCAAAGGGGTACTGAGGCTTTTATTACATCCTGACTTCACTTCTGTAATTCGTTATTTGCTGATCTGCCTGCCATTTCCCTGACACATTTGCAGCTCACGTTGAATTTCACTGCTGAAACCTGGGTTTCTGAGCATTTTGCTTCTTTTCTGAGAGAACTTCTCTGATTTCATCCTGATTTCAGACTAAAATTGATTTTCTACTTATCAGCTCTCCATAGGTCCTATCCACTTCTCATAATTTGATTTTCCTGTTACTTCATTGGTAAAGAGGGAGATTGACCGAGATCGGTTCCAGCCTTTCCTTCAATTCTTCTGACAGGTTCTTCTTGCCTTTTCCCTCATTTCTGTCTTTGTCCATGATGAACACCTGAGCAAAAGCCAAGCACATTGCCTACTTGCCACACTCACTGGTATGATGGACAATTTCTGCTTCAGTTGTCGCCACAGGCATACAGATATATATAACATACTGTGAAATACATAAATGCTAAGCCTATCATATGGATTCTCTAGCAATAGCTGGAGAAGCTAAAAAGCCTCATATGGGGACACAAGACTTACCTAAGGATAGCTGCCTTGTTGCACACTGAGATTTGCTACAAGCTAATGAGCAAAGTTTAGAAATTCCTGTAGATTTTGGTGTAAGCTACATGCATAAGGTCAAAGCCTGCCTCCAATTCCTCCTCCTTTGTGCAGGTCATCTTAAACTGCAAAGGGAAGACAGCACTTTGGTTTCTCTAGGGTAATTGTCAGGTGGCATAAAAGTGGCACCGCTTGCCTCAGACCTGCTGAAAGGTTGGGTGCATTTGCTGGTGACCCTTGGCTAGGACATCCTCCCAGCCTGTGACCAAGGCTGTTCTGAAACTTCTACTCTGCTCTTAGGAGTGAATGGTGATGGGAAATCAGCTGTGCCCTACTTTTTGAGCATGCTGAATTCACTTCAGCGTGCTTACGGATGATTTAGCTTCTGGAAGCCATTCAAACAGTCCAGATATGTCTGCTCTCACATGTCCTTTTGATGTCTCCACCTGAGAAGCAGAGTAACTCTGCTGGCGTGGAGCCAGACCTACACTACCCCTGTTGAACTACTTGGGACACTTGAGGTCACCCATTGCAACCCAGTGGGTGTCCCCAGCCTGTGGCACAGGAAAGGGGCATGCATTCCAGAGTGCTGAGCTTGGTGTAAAACCTAAAAGGAGACAGTGGAAGGGAACAGGGAATCCCAGGATGCCATTCCTTAAGCAGGCATATACACGCCACTCTTCGAAGAGGCCTGAAGGATTTCCAGCTGCTGCCCAGAAATGGGGCCCAGGGTAGTCAGACCTGCTATCTGCTCCAACTCACTAGAATGCTGAATATGAACATTTGGAAACCACAAGTTTGTTTCTAACTCTAGAGGCATCTGCTTCCCAACTACACAGAACAAAACCACCCGGGCCACTGATTGTGCCTCTCCAGCGCAAACCCATTCAGCACTTTCTTCACACTCGGCTGTGCCTCCGTGCATGCAGATGCCCGCACCCTCCCTCAGGACTGCACAAGCATCTACCTCTGCCTGGTGTGTTGTGCCTCCACCTCCCGATAAATCATGCCTATCTCTCCTTTTCCTCGCAGAATCCCAGCTCTGCCTGGTCTTTGTTGCCAGCACTGCTGAGTTCTGCCTTTCCCTACACTTCCTCCACAAAGGAGCAGCCTGTCCATGGATAGTACACTGAGCACACCTCCAGATTACAGACCTAAAGGCACAAGCAGGGACATCACTTCTGCGGATCCCTAAAGAAAGTCAGGACCACATCACACCACAGGCATCTACCCTGGCATGCCCTGACAGCCAAGCAGAGAAACTATGCGAGATGATCATCCTGCACTGAGGGATTGGCAGGATTCCTTAGCTCTGTTTCCGGATTTTGTAACATTTGGATGGCTTAGTAAAGACAGTGAAAGTCTGATTCCAAAGCTGGCTGCATTCCACAGGAAAATGCTTTTTAAATTAGCTTTTTTAAATCACGCTTTTACATGTCAATGGCTGCTGTATTGGCAGAAGCTGGGATTAGCACCTAACTCCTGACCTGGTTTGAATCAACTGATTCCTCACTGATCAGTCAGCTTACAGGCTTCACATGGAAGCAAAATACAGCAGTGAGTGGTAAAAGGTACCTACAAAAGCTTTGGGGGCTTTGCCTTGATGACATCAATGAGAGAATCCATTTTTATTAATATTTTCAATTTTTAGCATTCAGGCATAACATTTAAAAATATATGTAGGTCAGATTTGTGTCTTGCTTAAAGTCCAGAAGAAGCTTTTCTACTAGTTTACATGAAATTAAAGTTCAATGCATTATTGGTATCTTTCAATTTGTATCCAGCCTTAGCATTGCTAATAATTTCATGGTAAATGCTATGATCTATAAAAGGATTTTTACATTCAACTTACTATCAGAATATGACACTGTAAAATGTTTCTGGGTGATACATGTACAGATTAGATCTCACAAGTGTGAACCCTCTGTATTTTTATGCAGAACCTAAATATCAACCCAAAGGTAATGTTTTCACATTTCATTCCTTAACCCGGTTTTGTCTTATTTTGGGGTTACATGCACCATTTTTTTAAAGCCCATATTTGGCAGAACTGCATTTCTTTGTTGCAAACAGTTGCAATAACTATTCCAGCACCATGAAGTTGTCATTCATTAGCTTGGACTGTAATTGATTTTAATTTTTGTTTCAGGTATCCCCGATATAAACAGCCTTGGTAGCATATTGGTAGTATCCTACATTTAGGCACATCCGCCACTCTCGCTAGAAAAAAAGGCGGTTCAAGAAGTCCAACAACCTTGCCCTGACTTCACTTTCCCTTTTGCTACTCGAGGCCACTTGTGCAGCAGATACCTGCATTGGTACCAATAGTACCAATGTGTACTCTGCGTGTATCCTGTGTGCTCTGCATCAGGCAAGATCCTGGAGGGGTCTGACCCAGGCTCATATATCATAGAGCAGATTACTAATCCCAGCTAACAACAAGGAAAAGAAGAAAGCAAACAAGAAATGCAGCCTGGGAAGGAAGCCTCTTGTAATCATAGAGTCATAGAATAGTTCAGATTGGAAACGACCTTAAAGATCACCTTGTTCCAACCCCCCTGCAATGGGCAGGGACACCTTCCACTTGCTCAAAGCCCCATCCAACTTGCCTTTGAACACTGACAGGGATGGGGCATTCATAACTTCTCTGGGCAACATGTTCCAGTGCCTCACCACCCTCATAGTGAGTTTTTTCCTAATATCTAATGTAAATCTCCCCTCTGTCAGTTTAAAGCCATTCTCCCTTACCCTATCACTACATGTCCCTGTAAAAAGTCCTTCTCCAGATTTCTTGTCAGCCCATTCAGGTACTGGAAGCTGCCTGGAGCCTTCTCCAGGCTGAACAAGCTCAACTCTCTTAGCCTGTCTCCACAGGAGAGGAGCTCCAGCCCTCTGAGCATCTTCGTGGTCCCCTCTGGATTTGATCAAGGAAATCTATATCCCTCTTATGTTGGAGCCTCCAGAGCTGAATGCAGTACTGCAGGTGGGATCTCACAAGAGCAGAATAGAAGGGGAGAATCCCTTCCCTTGACCTGCTGGCCACGCTCCTTTTGATACAGCCCAGCATACAGGTCATGTTGAACTTCTCATCAATGATTCGGAGAACCATCTTTGTTTCATCAACCAGCACCTCCAAGTCCTTCTCCTCAGGGCTGCTCTCTGTCCATTCCCCACCAGCCTGTAGCTGTTCCTGGGACTACCCCAACCCAGGTGCAGGACCTTGCACTTTGCCTTGCTGAACTTCATGAGGTTTGCACTGGCCCACCTCTCCAGCCTGTCAAGATCTCTCTGGATGGCATCCCTTCCCTCCAGTGTGTCAACTGCACTACACAGCTGCAGTTTTTACACCTATTTTGCAATGCTGCAGTTTTTACAGCTATTTATGTAACATCCATTGCTCAAGGTTGTGCCTACAAATACAGACTAGCATTTAACTTGAATGGGCCTGGAAAAACAGAGTAGAGGGATAGTAAAGCAGTCGTGGAAAACTCAGGCATCATTTTTTACAGTGTGATGCAACAGCAACTTGGTATCTTATGGCATTTCCTCATTTATTCATTCATTCATTCATTCATTCATTCAACGTAAGGGAAATTTTTCAGCTGTCTTTTCCTTCCTGTCTGTAGTGTGAACCACAGCACCGTGCCGCAGCCATCTAATGAAAGCTATGCAGATCTCACCATGGATACCCATTTAAATACAGAAGTCACAGGACAGTTGCTATTTGTGCGCCTGAATCAAGTCTATTGTGGTTTTTTTTTTCTCTCCAGTGAAGCAGAACAAACCCTTCTTTTTGTTTGTTTATATGAGGTGAAAAAACATACTGGTACTGACTTTCAGATAAAAACTCTTAGTGATAGTCAGTTCCTGCACACTTTGAGAACATCTGGGAATACAGAGACAGTCAGTCCATCTGTCCTGCTCCTACACTTAAGCAACACACCTGTGATATTACATATCCTTCTCATTTCTTTTGTCTGATCACACCTCATGCTCTGGTCTCATGCGGTCAAGGACTGGTTTTTTTACTGTATCTGCCTTTAGAGAAAAACCAGCAACTTTCAGGCACTACTCAAATACCAATTTTTTGATATAGAATATCATGCATAGATATGAAAGCTTTTTAGTTGAGATATTGAGTGAAACCTCAGAAAACCTCAGTCTTGTCTCAAGGGCCTGTGTCACCATTGGCAAATATCACACAATCACACAGGACCACAGAATGGTTTTAGTTGGAAGGGACCTTAAAGATCATCAAGTTCCACCCCCCCCCCACCATGGGCAGGGACAGCTTCCACTGGCCTTGAACACTTCCAGGGATGAGGCATCTACAGCTTCTCTGGGCAACCTCTTCCAGTGCTGCACCACTTCTTTACACTTTGGCTTTCTAAATGTATTTTTAATTTATTTTGCCCCAGTGTCCTCGTCAAAGACTATGTGCTCCTTGTGTTTGTGGTGTATAAACACATAAGTAAAAGATAGTCCTTGCTTCCCACACACTTGGAAGGAAATGCTCTCAGAGAAAATGCAAAGCCAGTGGTTCTCCAGGTGTGCTGACCCTGCCCTGTCTCTCGGCATCAGCTGACAGCTTCTGGTGCTGAACCAACTCTGGTGTCCACACAATGAGTGCTGGCTTTATGCATCTACTCGGAGGGGGCGCTCTTGCTCAGAACAGGTCTGAAACCTACATTCTCAAATGCATCTTTGGCTCGTGTTAAGACCTCTAATTTTTAAAAGGAGGATAAAGCACTTTTACAGTGTTAGGAATCAACCAATTTTGTAACTATTATCTTAAAGGACACTAAGATAAGTCTTGTCTTGGGGCACATCTTAAACAACACTAATATTCCACTTGCTGATTGATTTAGAGACCTGGTAGGTATCCACATGTGAATTGGATAGCCAAGGTTTCGTTACAGTCAGTGTAGTCCAGAGATCTGCTCACGTCACTCTGAAGCAGACCTCTTGGCACAGAAACCAGCTGGTTAAGCATAGATGTCTAGTGCCAGCTAGACAAGACTGTGATATCCAAGACATTTACACAGAATTGCCAAATACTAAACATGACCTTCCTCCTTCTGACATGGCAGTTGGAAGTTGGGGCCTATTACAGGGCATCTCAAATGGCACTAGACCAACATATGTGGGCCACTGAAGCAGTCAGGTGAATAGCTCTCCATGTTTCACTGCCTATGGTGGGAGTTCAGATACATCTCAGGTACTGACATTTACTCCATGAGATAAAAGCCACCTTGAATCTCACAGAAGAAGAGGACAGTCTGCCAATTTTTTTCCTTCCCAAAGGGTGGGAAGTTTGGCTCCAAGTTCCAAATCAGCTTCTCCTAGAGAATCTTTCCTCTCAGTGGACATCAAGGTCAGGTTGGACAGAGCCTTGGTGACATGGTTTAGTGGGAGGTGTCTTTGCCCATGGCAGGGGGGGTTGGAACTAGACGATCTTAAGGGCCTTTCCAACCCAAACCATTCTGTGATTCTACGATTCTATGGGGCTCACCCAGCTTCTCATGACTTTCCATACCTCCAAGTAGTATCCAGCCTACCTTTAGCTGATGTGCTGACATGGTTTTGCATACTGCTAGAATTAATTTAACCATAAGGTATGCTGCTGGAAAGGAACAGTATTTATCCAGGGCTCCGCACCTCTCAGGCTTTCTCATTGTTTACATTGTGTTTATATTGCTCAGTGGTGCCAATCAGGGTAAGTATTTATTGCTGCAGGGTGTTTATTGCTTTATATCTGAATATAGCTTCTGCCATGAAGAGCTTACAATTTAATTAGAAAACAAGATGCCAAGAGTTTAAAAGAAAGAAAGTTGATGAGCAAAAGAGGTACCAGTACTAGTCACAAAGCCAGGAGAAACAAAGTATTTTTTATCCCACTCTGTTTATTTTTTAGAATTATATGTTTTTCAATTAAAAACAAAACAACAAAACAAATCCTGCATGCTTCGTCTTTTTCCCCTTCCTGGTTCCCAATGCAATTTGTATTTCTCAGTAGAAAGATTGCACTTCAAATAATTTTAAATATCTACTTAATCCTATTTAAGATTCTTTTTTATATGTTTGTAACTTCCATCTACTTACATACTATTGCTTCAGGTCTGCCTGTCACAAGCTTCGGGCTGGCTTATCGGCAGGGACATACAAAGCCTTTCCTTCCCTGATGGTCTACGAAGCGAGGGAGGTCAAATTCATCCATATTGCCTCATTCTGTTGGTTTACTTGCCGGTCTGTGATCCAGCCTCCAGGGTGGGCCATGTACCAACATACAGGTTTCCTACTGGCCTCTCAGCAAGACCTTATCTGGATTTCCTGGGACCATCTGCTGAGTTGTCCTGGGACATCACCCACCATTATCACACACACTCCTTCCCATTGAGATGCAGCTCACCTCTATCTGCCACCCAGCTCACTTCATAGGATACAAGGACATGCTTCCTTGTACACAGATCACTTTCACCATTCAATTTAAAAGACAGTTTGTGTATCTCTGCAGGATACCCCCCACTTACTACTCAATGAAAATCAGAAATACATGACTAAAATATTATCCATATTACAGCAGACACCAAAATGTGCTACTACTGTGCAACATATAGGAGAAGAGGTGCTAGAAATGCAAAAGGCACTAAAGGCAGCATTAAGCTGTTTTTAAAATCACCATGTCCTGAAAACCAGGGTTTAGTTGTATACTACATGCATCTGCACAGTTCATGTCCTATTCAAATTTCACAGCCATACTCTCAGAGCTCTTCTCTCTCCAGGCACAGAGGAGGCACAGAAGGCTGGAGGGAAACACTTTGCTTCTGTGCCAGAAAGGCAGTTGTGAAGAAAATGTCTCTCAGATGTGTGGGTCATATAGCATGTCTCACCTGGGCTCATGTTTTCACTATCAGGCACTGGCCTTCACCAGCCAGCCTGGCAGTAAGGCGGAATATTTTCTGATGCACATATTTGTCCAGCAAACAATGAACCACATGCACATTTCACAGAAGCCACTAGATAAGCTGACAGCCCCACAGACCTAACTCAGAACTGGCCTAGCCAAGAGGAAAAACAGCATAAACATGTATTTTTCACTAGTGGGTAGTTCTCATGGTGAGTTTATCCACCTGTAGTCATACCAAAAAGAATGAATGATCCAAGCTTTGGTTACAGTTAGTGGAGTCCAGAGATCTGCTTACTTTACCCTGAAGCAGACATCTCAGCACACAAACCAGCTGTTAAGCATAGATGTCTAGTTCCAGCTTTGCCTGTGATATCCAAGACATTTACACAGAATTGACAAATACTAAACACGACCTTTTTCCTTCTGATGTGCCAGTTGGAAGTTGGGGCTTATCACTGGGTATCAGCATAGCTTCAGCTCCAAAGTTAATCCATTACCACCAAGTGCTTGGCCTTGCTCAACCTGTGGATGATTTAATGGAGTTGGTGTTGATGCTGCATCACAGCTGAGTCAAGAAAGCATTACAAAGACAAGAGAATAAACTAACCCCCTGCCTCCTTAGAGATAGTTACTTTAGCAAGAGTTCTGAATCTTAAAGCAGCCAGCAGCTTGAGCCGATCTACAACTTCCCTGTTGTAGATGGGGAAACAAATGAGTCAGAAATTTTTATGAGAGCAACAGCAATTTATATAGGCAAATGCTTCCTCTGAAAAATATCCTGAGGATCAAGGACCTTTGGTTAGGAACACATCTGAGATGACAGAGACACCACCTGAAGCTTAAACTAAGAAGAAAGCATTGTGATTTCTCAAGTAAGATTTAACTGCATATCTTTCTGAGCATTAGAAAACAACTGGTGTGGAAACCTTCCCTCTTTCTGGAATCCTTCTGAGGCTGAAAACCAGAAATGAATCTCCATGTCATGAAAAAGGGCTCTGCAACAGGGAAGAGAGGTCATAAGACTGCATTGAATAAATCGTCTTCACAATTTCTCGTATTCAGCAGCATGAAGTGATTTTTTTACAGGCCTCCAGAGAGTCATCGTTCTCTCCTACTGAGGGGGAAGAGGTGTAAAGAACAATCAGACATGACTTTACGAAGTAGCAACAGCTGATGGTCTTTTCTTGTGGAATCATTGCTTCTTTATCTGAGGGCCTGCTTGCTTTTGCAGAGCACAAGTCAGAGAACCCAATTAGAGTGTGTATATGTTATGCTGTACCTATAAATTATGGACACAAAATATCTGAAGACCGAGCAGCAGAGGTTTCTTTTAAATAGATTAACCCTAAGTAACTATGATGTATGGCAATTTAGAAGTTTAGCAATTTAAAGTAAAGCTAGCCAAATGCAAGACATAAAGCCACTCTGCACCTCCACCCTCATGACAAGCATATACATCTCTTAAGAAGGAGCTCAGAGGCAACCAGCTCTGCTCTGACCCTCTTTTCCCCTCCTCTCCTTAGGATTAGAGGGAACTTGGAGCTGGTTTATCAGAGACCAAGCAGAGGCTAGTGGGCATTTCTGGACCAAAAAAAGCCCCTAAAACATCTATCTCAAAATACATGTGCAAGTACAGGTAAAATTTTTGGTAAAATTATTTGATATAATTAATTAAAAGTATTCACATATGATCTGTAGATTTTTAGGACTGGATGTTATAGATTCCAACTGACTACAGACCCTGCTTTCATGTGATTAATTTTTGTGATGCATAAATTGCCATTATCTGTTCTTATTTACATAGCAGAGTACAGGTGATCTGCAACAGAATTAGCTTCTAGACATTTCAGCATGTGAAGAATGACACTTTTTTTTTGACTTATCTAATAATCACCTTCAGCTCTGCAGCTTCAGCAGTAATAAGCCTATAATTCAAAAGGATATGTGAAATGAAACAAACCAAAAAGGCTTCAAGTCGTGACTGATGAATACAACAAATGGGGTTTGCCTGCCACCTTTCATGCTATCCTCCTTAATCACCTCTTCTAGCTCAAGTATTTCACATCAGTAAGAAACATGTCACCTCATAATCCAGCCATAAGGTGTAAAGCTCTGAGAAGAATCCCTTTTGTTGGATATAATTAATTACTAGCAGTAGAGTGGATCATTTCTTGAAGTTGTGAAAAATACCCCAAGGCCAGGAACAACCAACTTAGGCTGAAATGAAGCATCAGACACTGTACAGCCAGTACTTTGAAAATGGATACATGGTCTTCTTGCTTGGACTGAGCAGTTTGAGTGCATCTGAAGAAGAGTGAAGCACAGTTGCCTGTAGCCAACTGTTCTTGGCATGGTCTGGGCAGTCCCTTCTCAACTATACCAGCTACCAATGGTCTCAAAGGACTGTGACAGCAGCTGGGAATCATCAGCACTGAGTGTTTTGGATATGCTCCTTTCTATCCCTCGATGCAATGACTAGAAGGACTAGTGTTAAAGAAATTACTGCAACCCACTATGCCCTTAGGAACAAACTCCTGATGTAAAGGACTATGCAGCACGCTGACACTAAAGCATCTCTCAGACCCTACAACTAGACCACAGTATTTCAAAGTAATTTTTAAACTCGTAATAGTCACTGGTTTATGGCATTTGAAATACTAACCTGTGTCTGAATTACCACAGTCTCCATCAAATGCTCCTTATTATAAATCTGAAACTTAGCCACATCATTACAGATGACCTGTCTTGTATCCAATACCCATATGACATAGCAGTCTGCAGCAGTTTTCTTCTGTGGTGTTAAGAGTAAATTTACACCTTCAGCATCCCACTGTTGTAGGTATTTGCTGGAGAAGGAGATGAACGAGAAACCCAAAAGTGCCCAGTTGAAGTAACATCAATTGCACCATGCAGGTTACACATGAAATCATGACTCTGAAGAGCAAAGGACAATGTACTTCTTCCCCTCCTCTATCAGTAGCCTAGCCTTTCTGATCATGAACCAAGCTGCACTGTCATCACGCTGCAAGTACAATTTCTTGAAGCCCAACCCATACAGCTCTATTACACAAATCACACTATCCCAGCCTCATAATACATCCATAGCCCAATTTGATAGGAAAAGAAAAAGTCTCCTTCTCCCCTGTACTAATTCAGACACTTGTGTGTAAATACAGGTATGAGTAGGACACCCACTCATCACAGATTAATGACACACCCACCATCTGAAAACGTCCATTTCTGCAAAAGATAAGGTGAGGACTCCAATCTTCCTGTCCTTCAAAACTGCACAGCCATTTATATGATGAGAATGGAATATCTCTATAGCCAAGCAGCAATACAGTTTCCAAGTTCAAATGAACATTCAAGGAAAGCAAGCAGAGAATCTGCTAACTCTTCATTACTAAGCTTTATAATTTCCAGATGTGTTGCTTTATCCACCAACGAATATACACACATGAATAAGAGCTAAAGGATCTTCACTATTGCTATAATTGAACAAATACACTTCCGATTGTCTTCAGAACCATCTGCATTTCTGTGTCACAGACAAATATTTGATGCAGAGTTAAAGCAGCTTCTCCAAGTAAATAGAAAATTTAGGAGAGCTGTGTGATTTATATTGTGTTCTATGTTAATAACACTGTATAATATTTAGTGATATGACTAATGCTAGATTCAGGGAAAAGTGTTTTAGAATCACATTTTTTGTAATTAATGTTTCATTTGGCCTGAATAAACTTAAAAAAAAAAAAAAGAGACACTTCCTGAATTCTACATTTGGTCTTTTTGTACATCATAATCTGCTGTGATAGGCAGGCCATTACAAAGCCTATCTGATGATAAATTGACTAATGGCCAAATAAAATGTTGATTTCAGTCAAGGACTACATTTTTCTTGAATAACTGGAAAGAAAGGTGCCACTCATATTTCTATAGAGGCTATTTGCTTATATTTCAAGTTTTAAATATTTATGTTATTATCTTTCATATTTTCATCCCAGCTCGCTATTGTGCCTTACACAATCTATGCACATCTATGTACAATTAGAAACATTTGATACTGCTATCTTTGCAAATCACTCATCTAGTAGCCTGCAAACTTCCATGCAATTTTCCTCACAGATCTCCAACATATTTGAGAATGGGAGAATCAAAACTGCATACAAAAGCAAAAATTGGAAACAGAAAATATTTTACAATCTATGAGAACACGAGCAGGAAATACAATTAAAGATGCTCACGTTTGAAATGGGAAACTTCGGGAATTAAAATATATGCATATTTATATTCCCCACTGAATCTTAGCATAGGGCTCAAGAGGACAGGAATACAAAATCATAGTACTTTACTAGAGCAGACACAACTTTTAAACAGTTACAACACTGAGCTCAAACATCTTCATACCTTGGTTTGCTGCCTGTTAATTCGGCATAAATACATTTATATTTCACACAGTGGTTACAGTGAGTTAGTTTCAGCTCCCTTCGGAAAATTCTTATTCAGCCACAAAATTTATATAAATTATATGATTCCCATTAAGGCCTAGTTAGATTTTAAAAATGGGTTCATGCTACAGAAACAAATATTGTCACAGACAAACAATAACTAAATTGAAGACAGTATACTGGTCAAACCCAGAATGTGAGAGATGTGTTTTCAAGCCCTGGCTCTGCTCCAGACCTGCTACATATAGACAAAATAAGGCCTGTATACTAGCATCCTGGTTTCAGCTATAACAGTTATTTTGTCAGTTTGATGATAGTGTAAAGTGCATGAAATAGAATGGTAATTTCCAGAGTTGTGATTATGCCCAATTAACAGTAATTATTACTGTTAAACCATCTCCTCAAAGTTTGTAATCAGCTGCAGTTAACAATGGTTTTAATATTTACGGTACCATCTTCATCTTAGACTTTCTTACGCTGTGTAATGAAAACCAAGATTTAACAAGGGCTGGCACTCACACCCCAACTTTATCTTAAAATGGTCCCTATGTCTTAAAGAAGTCTGACTAACCTGCTGAAGGAACAAGGCTAGAAGGAACAATCTAGTCTGTTTCAGTGGAACTTTTATTATGTCACCCAAGTGCTTCACAACCTTTAATGAATTTATTCTCTATGCTCTTTTGAGGAAGGAAATATTATCCTCTGCATTATACTTAAAGGAAATCATAAAGACTGTGAAGTCTAAGCATTGCAATGTATTTAGTGACTTCTAAGGGTCTGAGTTTCTGACTGTTCAATTCTAGGTTTAGCTTCCAGGAATACTGTATTTTTTGCAGTTCCTCTTTGTAAGGAGTTATCTTCTTAAGTTACCAAATACCTCATTCTTTGTTGCTGAACTAGGACTCCCGATTAGAAAAAAAACCCAACTTATAAATCACTAATATATTGAGAAGTATCTTATATAATCTCTTCTATATCTGTTTGACCACAGATCAAGAAAGAACCAACTACATCTCAGTCTCATCTTGCCTGATGTTTGTGGACTCACAATCCTGTTGTTCACATACATTGTTCCTTCAGAGATGCATTCTCTCTGCAGGCTGCTGAGTTTGAGCTGTAGAAGAAACAGGAGTAGTTTGTATTACCACACAGCATCTATTGCTGATTTGTAATGTTTTACTCGTATCTGTGCACACATTCCTCAGCTAGCAGCTTATCAAGGAAAAATGTCAAATCTCTTTGATCTCAGCAGCGTGCCTTTAAAAATTGGAAGCATTCAGTGATTAAGTTCTACATCCTCCACACAGAGAAGAGAATTAGTATTGGCCCAGGCAAGTGAAAAATTCCCACTACTTTATGGAAAAATTGCACTATTTTCACTGTTACTCAACCACAACAAAGCTTAACAATAGTAAATAAAAATCATAGAATCATATATATTGACATGTTTATCAATATATAACACCTTTATAACACTGGGCTTTTAAAAAATTTAGTCTCAGGGTATTCTTTTCCTTTAATAACACAGATAAGCTGCTTTGGGGAAAAATCCAAAACAAACAACAAACTGTCCATTAAAGAAAACTCCCTCCTATCATGAGGCTGTCTCCATGTGCTGGTCTTTGATTGGAATCAGTCATTTTCTCTCTCACACACTCCTTCAGTTACAGAAAGGGAAAAGATGAGCTCTGCAGTCACAAACACTGAGATAGCAGAGGGAACGATACAGTGCAGTGTTAGTAGTCTGATGGGTCTGGTTTTCTGCCCAGGTGCTGCATGGGAGTAAGGCCTGGGGGAGATGTGAAGACTGTATGTCTAAAGGGTAAGTATCAGGAACTTTGAGGCTCCTCTAAAACAAGGATATAATGGGACTTAGGATGTTTGGCAGCTTAAAATTAGATGTTTCGTCTTCTTTTCAAGAAAAGAACTGTAGTCTGCTGAAAAGCAGCCTGGCATTAAAGAATAAAACCCCTATGCTCAAAGCTAAGTTTTATTCCTTTTGCTCATCAGGCTCTATGCTAGCCATCTTCCTTAGCTCAGCATTTCCTCCTCGTAATAGTTCCAAAACAACTTACTATGGAAAAAAACCCACCACCTGTGTTTGAAGTGCTTGCTGAGACACACTTCCCTCAGATGAATGGTAAAGCTTCACCTCTGATGAGACCTGGTTTCATTTCAGGTACTATGACATACTTAGTTTCCTCTGCTAGCTAGGGATTTGGAACATACAGCAACCTCAAAAACCGTTCCAAAGGATACTTGGGTGTGCTTAGAATAGGTCTCCTAAGTTAACCGCAGTATTGTCTCTGTGGGGATTTCTAGCTGGCAGGACTATGATTCTTTATCAGTAAGGATTAAAAACAGAGTCCAGAAGGCCCCATCTGGATTGATTTCTGAGATGCAAAGATGGACAGCAATGCATGGTACCGATAATTATTATTGTAAGGTGATGTAGCTTTGCCATGTTTGAGGTAAAAGGCAAGCTGAGGACTGGGAGTAAGATGATTCTTTCTACTGTTTTTTGTTCGTTTGGGTTTTTTTTTAAGTCCTAAGAAGAAACCGCATGTTTTCCATTTGCCTAATTAACTGCAGTAAAAATCACATTATGATTTATAATAACTAGAACTGTTTGACAAGACTTGTTTGTTCTTTCGTCAAACAAAAGAACTCTTGAATGTCTTGGAATTCACCAGATTCAGGTAACTGATGATATACTTTAGTCCTCAGAAGTCAGAAGAGCCCTACTGACACAACGGTTTCCCACCTGAAACAGAAGGCTCTTCCATGAAATACTCCTCTCATAAAACCCGTTTATGTTTATCACTGCCTTTTGAAGCCGCAGCTACTCAGCCTTACTCCGCAGACGCTGCTATATTCAGAACTAGAATATTCCGTGGTAGGATATACAATTTTGGACAGGCATCTGGATCCTCCCACTGCTGTTGTGACAACCCTTCAGAAGGCGACAACTCGCCCTGTGTCAACGCAAAGTCGCGACAGCTTTCCCACACTCGTGGCCGCGGTGATGGCGAGCCCGGACCAGGCGCGCTGCCTGCCCGAGGGGCGGGATGACGGGGCCGGTACTGTCCCTTTGCGGGCCGCGCTCCCGCTGGGGCGATCTGCCAGGGCTGCCGGGGAGCCGCAAGGTGCCCGCAGCCGTCACCGGGGAAGCGACAGAAGCGGCAGGCGCAATAAGCACGACAAGCGCGGCAGACAGCGAGGGGAGTGTGCCGGGCTGAGGCAGACGCACGCCCCGCCTCGCCTCGCCTCGCCTCGCATCGCCGGCGGCCCCACGGCTAGCGCCAGGCCGCAAAACGCCTCAGCGTGGGCGGGCGACGCCGGCCGGCCTCCGCGCGCTCATTCAGGGGGGGTGACGTCACGCGCGTCACGTGCAGCCTCGCGTCAAGACGCGCGCGGGCCTCCGCTCCGCCAATCCGCGGCTGCTGGTGTTCGCCGAGCGCGTCGCTGCGCGCGGCGTCGCTGACCAATCCTCTCCCGCCGGCGGAGGAGGGACTTCCGCCGGGAGCCGGAAGCGGGTCTCTCATGCGAGCGGGTGGTTGAGTCTCGGCTCGGAGACGTTTCGGGCCTCAGAGCCGCCGCCGCCGCCTCCTCCTCCGCGACCCCCCCCTCCCCGCTCTGCTGCCGCCGCCCGCTCCTCCTCCCGGCCCCCGCCCCCCTCTCCGCTCTCCTCCTCCTGGTATCCGGCGGCGGCGAGGCCCCGGCGGCGGCGGCGGCGCAGCAGCGAGAGGCCCCGGCGCTAGCGGAAAGCCCGGCAGGAACGAGAGGCCCCGGCACCAGCGGATACTTCCCCCCGCCCCCGTGCCTGTCTATCTGCTTCCCGTCGAGGCCCGTCCCGAGGGCGGCGGCTGCTGCTAGTGACAGGTGAGTGCGAGGGGCCTCGCGGGGTCCGCGCCCTCCCGGCGGCGGCGCCCACTTGGGCCTCTCCCCCGCCTTTCCACCTGTATCTCCCTGTGTTAGGGGGAATGGCAGGGCTAGACGGGGTGAGACACCCCACCCGTTCCGCCACCCCTCTCTCACCGGGGAGGCGGCCGGAGCCGCCATCTTCCCACCCGAGGCGGTTCCCGGGGGAGAGGTAGGAGGGAGGAGGAGGGATCCCGGCTCGGGGCCTCCATGGTGGCGGGGGGCAGGGCAGGTTGCCGGCCTGGGCCCCTGTGGCCGCTTCCGCAGCGTGGCCTTTCCGGGCAGTTCTCGCTGACCCGGCCCCGATCGGTGCCCGGGCAGGGGCCGAGTGAGCTTTGCCCCCCGAGCCGGTTTGGTTTTGCCGCGGATCCCCGTGGGCAGGGTCTGCGGGCGACTTGGTGGCGGCGGGGAAGGGACACGAGGGGTGTGAGGGCACAGCTGAAACACCGGCACCGGCTGTACAGTGCTTGCCGGCAGGGAAGCCGCGACCCGCTCGCCGATCGCTCCGGGCAGATGGGGGACAGCGCCGACTTTCCCCGAGAGCCGCGTCGCTCGTCGGTGAATAGTGTGTGCAGGCGCTAGCGGGCCGGATGGTTAAGAAGCAGGTTAGGAAGCAAGACTTGGAAAAGCAGCCACCACGCGAATGGTGTTCTGCATCGGGGATTTTGTTGTTGTTGGGCATTTGCTGGCTGCTTCAGCTGAGTTGTTGTCACTCTCAGTTTCAGTTTGTGCAGATGCGCAAAATTACTACGTAGCTTTGTCCGCAGTTTAAACAGATGTGCACTTACCAGACAATGTTGTACAAGATTCCTGTGTGGCAGATAAGTATAATTATTTTTATTCTGCAGGTAAGGGAATTGAGGCAAAGTGGTTAAGACTTGCCTGTGGCCACAGAGAGAGAGCTGGTTTCAAAACCACTGTTTAAACTTGAGTCACAGTTGGGGTAAAACCATGGGAATTTTGGCTTCCAATCCTGCGTCTCGTCTCTGGCCTACTTTTGTTGGCCTCAGTCTGAATCCTTAGTAAAATGGGAGTAGGAACCTTTCTGAAATACTGCCCCAGGATTGCTACTGAAAGGCTTTAACCCTTCATGTGATTTAAGTTTCATGTCAAACTCGCCCATTTTTTTACAGATTGAATACATTTTCAAAGGACAAAGCATGCTGTGTTCTTTTCTTAAACTTGCTGGGATTTCACAACTTCAGGGTTTTGCTTCTGATCTGGTAACTGTTTTTATCAGTTGAACTTTTGCTTGTTTCCTGCTAACTTGTAAGCATTTCTTCAAGTTAATTCCTGAGATAGGAAGCTAATCAGCTTAATCATTCTGCCTAGTAGAAGAAAATGGATATTTTCTAATTTTTTATTATTTTCTGTGGGAAATGAAAGGGAGGAAAAAAGTAGTAGTGAGGCCTGATAAAGCGCATACAGAAAACAGTATGTATTTTGTATGTTTATAGGAGATTTTATTCTTCTAGGTGTGTTGCCATTTATTTATGTATACTGTTTACATGGAAGTTGATGCATAAAAATTAGTCTTATGTTCAATTGGATTTACTTTTTTTGGGGGAAAAAAACCCCAAAACCCAAACCAAAAACAACTTACTCAAACAGATTTGCATAAATGAATTAATGGAAAACATCTGACCTCTTGAATGTTCCTAAATAAGTGATTGTATGTTTTCATGGTACATAATTGGGTCCTTAGGTGCACACAATGTTCTGGGTTTGATTGATTTGTGTCCCTTGTAATTATTTCTGTTTTTTCAAGTGTTTACACACAAATGCTTGAAGGGAATAAAGGTGTTAGCTCAAGTGTGTTCTGCCTTAGTTGCTTTTTATGCTTGCTCTAATACAAATAAACACATAGAAGGTATGGATGACTGACAGGTGTATACACACATTGTTTAGGTGTGTGGCTAGAATTTCAATCTGCCTCAGTACGAAGATAAAAGGTCTAGAACTGGAGGAGGTTGTGAGGGCTTTGGGATTTTGGTGGGGTATTTTTTTTAGTTTATTTTTGAGACATGCAGTAACCATGTAGGCACTTTCTGGCTCTGATGTTTTACTTGAGTAATCTGAAATTAACTACTTGGTGTATTTTACTGAAAAGTAAACTACATACAGTCAGGTTTGCCTAATCTACATGTTCTGTGGAGGTCTGTTGCTGTGCTTCTTAAGTCTCATATCTAGTAGTGGCTTTGGCTTTAAATCAGTTGTGAGCTTAATTGGCATGGTAATATAAACTCTTTGTTAAATATTTATTACATTACCTCACAAAATGCACAGAACAGACACAGAAAAGGCATGTTTCTGGTCACAGTGTGTGACAAATCTAAAGTGGCAGCTGAAAGATGGCAAGAAAGGGGTTATAAAGAACAAAGTAATGAGGTGTAGATGTGTTTCATCAGTTTATTTTTTTAAAAGGGGTGACTTTTTGTCCCTTCAGCACTATTAATGTTTAATTCTGTGGTGCCTGTATATATTCACCAGAGATTCACGTTCTTGTAAATTAACAGGTAAGGTAAACGAATAAGCGTGTAGGGCACTCAACTTGTCTCTTCTTGTGCCTGTGTTGAAAGGAGCAGGTTTTGTCAAGGGCAGCAGCCTTATCAATTCTCCTCAAGAAGAGCGTTCTTGTCTTGGAGATGTTTTCCAAAGGAGAAGGTGCAAAGGTGGCTGTAGAGGTAGCTAACAAATGTGTGGCCAAGAGGGCTGTTGCTGGCACAGAGAAAAAGGCAGAAGAGACCCAAGGAAGAAAGCATAAAGAGACATAGTTTCAATACTGGAGAATATCAAGTTTTAGGAGTGTGATTTTTTGTGTGTGCGTGCATGCACATGTGTACGCACTCGTGTATGCACACATGTGAGGAACTGTTATATGCATTAAGCAGTTGTCAAAAATGTGGTTTATGTAGTGTGGTGTTCCTTGAAGCATTTACTAGCAAAATACATTTTTAGTCAGCAAGTTTGCATAACTCCTAGAAATAACTATAGAAAATAAGCTTTGGCTGCATTTTTGCGTGTATGTAATAAATGATACTAAACTAACATGAGTATTGCAAGTGTCTTGTATTTGCATTCAGAATGAGCAGGCAGGTATGAGTAGGAAAGGAAGGATGTTACAAAACAGGACGTTGTAAGGAAGAAAATTAACCCCTCCCCTGCAGTTTTGAAAGAGGCAATAGTATGTGGAGAACTGGGTAGAAGCAGAGAGTAAAAGCTACTTTTGTAGTAAAGGCCCTGGAAAGGTATTTGAGCAACATTGTTCCTAAAGCAAGGCATGTGTATATTGAAACTAATACTGTTGATTTTGTCCATATAAAACAATATCTAGACAGGTGGATTTCACCATGTAACCCTGTCATTAAATTAGGGAGGGGAAAGTGATATAAAAATTAAAGTTTGAAATAATGCTACTTGTATATGATACCTAAAAAAAAAAGACAAAACGCACACACATGCACCCTCTTCCCCCCTGAACTAGTAATACACTTTTTACAACATTTTCAACTGGTACCTTTGATACGCAGTTGTAAACTGTTTCGAGGAAGTTCTGTTTTCTTTTCCTATGCATTATTTCCTCTGTGCTAAACTCAAGGCAGGCTAGTGTGTTACAACAGTCAAACACAAAACCAAGAATACCTGTGAAGCGCTTTTTCTGAATATAAAAACTCGGTGATATTTCACTTGGTCAATAAAAGTAATTTGGTGATGTAAATATTGGATAATTGAAGAAATGCTATTCCAACAATCTGTTTCTTTCTCTTTAATTGTATGCTGGCTTAGACTGCTGGTGTGATAAAAGTGTTATCTAAAACCAGCAAGTTTGAGGAACTTGTTAGAAACGGAAGACTAAAAGCTGCTTTCTGTACTATCCATTCATTTAGTGTAGCCATGTTCCACAAAGTAGTGCAAGAGAGAAACAAGTTCTGTTAATTAGTTCATAGCTGATATTTCTTAAGTTTTGGTGATACAATGGAGCCGAGGGTTTATAATCCTTTCTTTCATTGGACTTTCATATTTGTGTGTTTTGTGCGTGCTTGTTGCTGTTACATACACTTTCTAAATGGGGTGTTCCCCTCTCTATTAGGAAGCGGGCTACAGAGTCATACCTGCAGACAACAGAGGTACTTAAATTAGGTGTGACTGTAATACAGCCTAATTGTGCCATTAGGATAGCCATGACAGTGGTCGTTCTGTGATGTGTGCTGCTGCAGGTATTTTGTGTCTGGGTATGTGTTTCAGGAACAGCAATTAACTCCAAAATTGGAAGCCTGACAGAGGTTACTAATGTGTGGCTAGTTACTTGGCCTAGAACATTGCAGGGAATGGGGGAAAGGCTGTTTTGACGCCCTGATGAATCACCAATTTCTTTGAGCCTTAATCTTTTCTAACGCTCATTTACCATGGAGGGCTGGGCTATGCATATTCTGGATCCTGTCAGTCCAGCTCCTTAATGGGTAGTTGAATGATGTAATACAAAAGGAATCAGTTGTTCATAAGCTGAATGGATTGCCACCTCTGCACTTCTAGCAGCTCTGTTGTTATTCACAAAAGGCTGTTGGCATGTAAGGAGCTGGTGTCCCCCAGAGTATATCCTACAGTAAAGGTTTATTCTGGATTGTCTTTCTGGCTGTCTAGAGTTCATGGATATTTTGAGTTCAGTGAACATGTATTTAAGAAAGTAACTATACACAGCTTCTAGTTCTGGACTGTTGCGCATACAGATAGACAGAAACACAGATGCCTATAGATACATATAGACACCAGTCTGGCATGGTAGTTTATACTGAATTAGGCCCAGATCTGATTTATCTGTTAGGGATTCCTTCCTAAAATGACTCTATCATGTTAACTATTGACAATTGGAAACACTGGCAGTACAGACTTTGGAAATTATACCTTTAGATGCTGTCAGTAATTCACATGGGTCTTGTTTAGGAATATCCCGAGTTTTGAATGTAGTTGTCAAACAAATATTTATTTTTATCTAGAGCTTGTGCTAGGCTTCTTGCAAATCTAAATATTGTATCGCTTAATTTTGCTTTTAGATTTCTTGTGTTTTCTTGCACAGGTTGCACAAGTATCAGAACAAGTATCTGCTTAGATAAATTCTTCTTCATACTGGCCTTTCCCTGCTACCTTCTGGAAATAAGCAACAGTGGTGAATATTAATACTTTATTGATGGTATTCATAAGGCATATTCATATTCATCTGTCTTGGTAATGGAGTTACAAACTTCAAAAAAAATGGTAGGTTTCTGTTATTCTACTAAAATGTTTCTCTGTATTTCTAGGAAGACCTAATGTTCTGCAGTCTATTTCCAAGTATTTTATAATAGCAGGATGCCAGTGATCTGACAGAACCTTGAGAAACAAAATATTAGTTAAATAGTAATTATGTTAAAGGAGAAAACATTTAACCATTTGATGAATTTTACTTGTCAGAAACTTAATGAAAAGCTTGTGAAGCTCTACAGGGATGTCTTCTGGCAGCTTTATGGTTTGGGTTTTTGGTCAGTATTGGTATCCATAAGAATATTTTTACAGGTTGTGATGCTGTCGCAGGTTGCTGCACAACCAAATCTGACTCTGGCTGTTGTTCAAACAAGGAGCTGATGAATCAACAGACCAATGTCCAAAGTAGCTTGATTTGCTGCCCTGGCGCTGAAGGCTTACGCTCAAACATTTTGATGTATCCTACTGGTTTCTGATTCTTGTTCTAGGAATTAGAAAAATGGAACAAAAGTGAAGAATGCATTAGAGCACAGTTACTTTAAGTGCTGAGCTACCTTTAGGGTATTTTTGTGGAATTTGTGATCTTATCTTGGAATTTCATTCCCATTCAATGTTGTTGCTGCCCAACAGGGACAGAGAATGGTCAACATGTTGCTGTTTAAAGCAGCAAGGCAAACAATTTGGGCAAAATACTGCCTGCACTGGCATGTCTCCATGATCTTGGGTTTGTGTCCCTGTTCCTGTTTAAAGCTTGTTGTCTGATTCTTTATAGTAGATGTCTGAAAGATTTGTATTACAAAGAAGGGAGTGGGGTAATTTAATTTGTTGATGAAGATGTTGCATCTCAGTTTATAATCTGCTTTGTTAGAATTATAACTTTCTGTTTCTTAATTAACATATATTTTAACTGCCTGGATTCAAGGAATTAGTGACATTTTTAGGAGGGTCTCTGCCCAGTTATTTTGACTTGCAAGGAAGAATTACTGTCATTGAATCCAACCTGAAATATTGGAACAGTCCATCCTTTAATAGTGAGTCAAAACTTGAATTACCAGTAGTTTTGATTACAGTGATACTCTAAAAAGGTGGGGTACTCTAAAAAGGTGGGGTGCTCTAACTGTGAACAAATGTACACCCAGTAGGTGATAGCCTTTCATACAGCGCTTTAAAAGCAAGCAAGAGTTGCTTCTGGTTTGGGTGAACCTTGTAATGGAGGATGGTGGCTTTTTTCAAAAGAGGAAGTAATACTAAAATGACTGGATTATTTGTGTTAAATTCTATTTTTGGCAAAGAAGCTAATGAAATAATCATTGGCGAAAACATTAGCTTCCTTTTTTGTATTACAGAACCTTAAAGTTTCTCCTGTAAATAGTTTAATTTCATTTTAGGTTTTGAAACATGTTCAGGACCAACTCTTGACAAACAAATTTTAGGCAAATGAATGCCTTTAAAGTAATCTGAAAAAAAAAAAAGTTTAAACCCCAAAGCCTGAGGGGAGTTCATCCTAGGCTGTTTGTTTTGCAGATGTCTTGCCAACATCCTTTGCTATTTATTACAGTAGTCTTGGCAAAGTCCAGGATTAATGTATATATTTGTGTTGGAAGAAAACTCATCTTTGTACGTTTTTATTTAACATGGTAATTATCAACATCTTACTTGGTTCCATATATGCCTCTCACCTGGACGTTACACGGCTGTAGACCTTTTTCTCTCTCTCATTTTCTTTGGACCTCTTCTGACAGAAAATGTATTCTAGCAGCGCTGCAACAGCTGTCCCATCAGTATGCATGAAATAGAATTATGGAGAAGATTTCTGCGTGCATTTGATTTTGAGATCCTTGGTGTTAAGATTTCTGCTTCCCTGAATTGGGCACTTGCTGTGTGGTTTGAGAATGTGACCATGAAGAACTTAGCAGATCAGCTTTGAAGCTATGTATGTGTCTTTAAGAGTAAGTCAAAGCACTAGAAATATTAAAGTGTCCTAGGAGTTCCTAGTACAGATTTTGACCTCTTCTTGCTGTGCTCCTAAGCACAGCACTGATTGCAGAATTGAAACATGACATCCAAATAGTAGTAATATTCTAAGATGATAAGCCTATTAAGACTTGTTAAAGAACATCAGACTTCTAACCTCACCCTTGGAAGTGCCCTAAATATTAACCTTATAGCTTCAAGTGTTGTTTTTAGTCTTGTCTTTCATTATAAAATACTGTATTCTCTTCTGCCAACTCCTGAATTTTTCTGAAGGTGGTCTCCATAAAATCCTGCTCAGTAGAGCTGGGTTAGTTATTTTCTTTACCTTTGTGAGCTGTACTGCCTAGAGTCATAGGCGGCATTGTGAGTGGGCACTGGCTACTTGCTGGTCAGCAGCATAGTAAAGTATGCAGAAAACATAAAGATGGTGTTGGCAAGTTGGGAGGAGGAACATTCAGTAATTGAAACAAGAAATTTGGTTGTTCCCAGCATTACTAAATTGATGCTCTTCATGCACAATATTTAATTTGCTCTCTCTAAGCAAGTGCTAAAGCTGCTGGTACTTTGTCACATATTGTATCTTTGAAGAATTAGTGTTTCTTTGAAGAATTAGGAAAGGCCAAATAGACCATCAGTTGCTGCATCTTAGCTTTAAAAATTCGAAGCAGCTAGTAAAGTACTGTAGAACTTGCAGTTGTTTTTGTGAAAGAAACAGAATCTATAAAATGACATCTGCTTACTGTGATCACTGGCATGCTGAAATGCAGTTGAGTCCATCAGCCAGCAAAGTTCAGTGTCTCTCCTAGTTTTCATTCCCAATCAGGAATAGGTTTCAGTCTTAGAGTGAAATCTGTGTCTTGTGATCGAAGGGCAACAGTTTCTATCAACTTTACTGCTGTGTGTGAACTTTTAGCATACTTAATTATAGAATTGTTGCTTCCTTCAGCGGTGGAATAGGAAGATGAATCTCTGACTTCCCTTAAACATATAAAGAAAAGCATACCCCCAAAAACCCTTTGGTTAAGTAAGAGCAAGCCAGCTATGTGGGGAGGGAAGGAAACGAGGAAAATATATTGCTATGCAAAATATTCTCATTGCATAATAATTCCTCATGCATGCAGGAGTTCCAAGAAGATATGATAAAACAAGGCAGACTTAGCAGCCAGAGTGTAACTCACCTTGCAGCATAAGATATATCAAAATGAAGAACGGGAAAAAATAACTGAGAACTCTTCTTCCACGTGTCTTTTTCCGATAGCATTGTTAATCTCTTCATGTGGTGTCTTGGTTGGCTATGGAAAGGGAGTAATACAGGCTGAAGTTTTTAAAAAGCTACCTTTATTTAAAATAAATCAGAGTGCAACAGTTCAAATTGATGGATTAGATGAGATTTTTGCATTTGATGGTGATAAACTTTGGAACCACATTTCTGTGAGGCCTTCCTAATGTTGCCTTAAATGAAAAAAAATAATTTCCACATCACTGAACAGTACTTCACATTAAATACTGGTATTACACTGAAAGCCTGGAATAGTCTCCCAGCTTATTTGTAGGTATGAAGATATCTAGAGTTTTTGAGGAGCTTTGTCTTTCAGAATAAAATGCAATTATCCTACCAAAGATCACATCAAAGCATCTGGAGTTAATATTTGTGTAGTAGGTGAACAATTTTAGCAGTTAAAATGATATATGTTAGTAAAAATACCCACACTTTTATTTACATTGCCTCAGTTGTGATTTGTATTTGCAGATTGGAATCCCACTGCGCTGGACATTGTGCAAGCGCGGGCTGTTACCTCATGGCTTAGTCAAGCATAGTAGGTAAATGCAGGTGGATGAGAGTGTTACAAGACATAAATGTGAGCAGTGGGTTAGCATAATACATGATGCTTGTACTCTGATGAAAAACTCATCAATTTTTAAAATACATTCAAAAAAACCTGGTGGAAGGAGGGAGCTTCCATCACATTGTACAGTTGCTGTTAACCCATGTTAGGGATAAACTTGTTTGTTTTCACACTTGGCCATTATTTAGGCTGGCAGGTTTTAGAAGATTATGTGGAAAGTTAGTCTTCCTCTCTGATTAGGCTTATTTAACTAATGTGTTTTCTGTTATACTGCTTGGAAGCAGAGACGGGTGTGAAGTACTGTGTGGTGTGTGGATGTATGGAACTCTAAGCTTGTCCTTCTGTAGGTACTTTGAAGCATTGTTGCCCTGTGTTCAGTCTTAGGTGGTTTTCTGTTTCTTTCAATGCAAAAGAGCAGTGGTTTGTGTTGACCTGTTCTTTCACTCTTTAATTCAGTACAGGAATTCTGCTGGGATTTCTCTTGTGAAAGTCCTGCAGGTATGTTACTGTGTCTTCCCTCCGCCCTGTGATGCTTTGTAGGCAAGAGCAATAAGAGATGCAGCAGAGTGATACGGACTTGACCTGTTAAGTTTCACTCAGAACTGCAGTACTTGGTTTGCAGTGCTCTGCTGCTGATGGGTTTCTGGAGAACAGGAAAGAAGGATTATTGGCATTAGTTGTTCAGCTTGAGTCTTCTCTACTGCTGTTCTGGTGGGCCTAGAAGTAAAGTATGTGTGTAAGCAACTACTGTGTATTTTTCTGTTTAGCTGTTTATAGGAAAGGGGGATTGTTCAAATTTATTAAAATTATGTTCTTGCTGGTCATGTTTTCTGTCCTGAAAAAGTAAGAAGAGACACCAGAGCTGGGAGATAGGGAGGAGGTCAAATGCTTATGGACCTATCAGAGGGCAAGTGATAGAGTATTTTAGTGGAAAATCATCATGCATTGAGATACTTGCCTAATGTGCTTGAGTGGTAAATTCCTCATCTCTTTTCTGAGGAAAATCAAAGACTTTTTTGCTCCAGTGTGAGATGTTTTCTGCTTTTTGTAGGCCTTGGTAATGAATGTAAAATTTGTGATTGTACAGTCAACTAGATAGAACAACTTTTCAAGAGAAGATGGGGTTGTGGAGAATTATGATCACAGGTGCTTTATATTAAAGTAGCATCCCACCTTTCATTTTAGAACTGTCATGGTTTGGGTGCGTTACTAGAGTAACTGCCATTTGAGGGGTAGACTGACATAATACACAAAGGGAAGAGTGAAGGGTTTATTTTAATTAATAGTTTGTTACTTTTTGAAATTATCATCTGATAAAAGAACTTATCTGCCATGGTACTTACAATAGAAATTAAATATGCATCTTTATGGATAACCTGAGGGTGGTGGTTGCTGTTAGTCCACTTACAGTGAGGGAAACGAGCTTGTGGCTCTGTGATGAATGTGCTACATCAAGCAGCCCCTGTTAGTTAATGAGTTGGGTTTCTTCATGTTATGTGTTTCAGCCTGCAGTCAGGAGAGTGCTGCTTCAGACTTGAAAACTGAGAACAAGCCATAAGAAAACTGAAAACTCTTCATGACACAATCATGCTTGTCTTCAAGGCATTTGCTACTCTTATCAGGCACAAAAATTTCTTCCCAATTCGTGTCTTGGTAGGCGCTCCTAGTGTTCTTAAATAGTAATGTTTGGGGGTTTTGTTGGTTTTTCTTGTTTGTTTTTGTTTTCCATTTGGGTATTTATTTTGCAGAAAAGGCTAGATACAAAGAAAATAATCAGGGTTATTTGTTGGTAGAGGTCCAGAAGTTCTTTGGTATTTTATCACCTTTGTTTAGTAACTTATTGCGTGGTATCTCTTGGACAGCTAATTACTGTAACAGTCTCAATTTCTAGACTTGCAGCATGATCATTTCTGGTGTGTAGTTCCATCACACAGATTTGTGTGTGAATTGGAAAGCTCAGTAAATGATGGGAGTTGTGAATCACTTGAGAAACCTAGCGCAGAAATGTTTCATAAATCTTTAAATAGGGAAGTGCAGAGTTCCCTTTAAATAGCAAGGTGTTCTGTTTCTCTTGAAATCTCAGCCATTCTTATACTATATTTGAGGAGACAACTAATAGAATTGCAGAACAGTTTTGAAGGCTATCCACCTTATAAAGAACAGAAGCTTTTTCAAAACCCGTATGAAGTAGATGCAGCAGCAGCTCAAAACCATTCGGGCTGGTGGGTTTTTATTGCGAAAGGTTAAAAACATACTGTATAAAGGTTTAAATGGTCTTCTGACACAATGCATTTCTTGCTGACGCCCGGTTACTATATGTGTTTTAAAATGCTTGTAGCCACGGAGGGTCCTGTCCTGAGTTCTCTCTGGGCACTTATGTCCATGTTCCCCTTCAGTAACCAAAAAGTTGCAGTTTTGTTCTGGGTGCTGCCTGGTGGGGGTGCCTAGGCATGAGTCATTTGTATTTTTGCCAGAAGGAAAACTGAAACAAATCAGATGGTACTTTTACCCAGTTATTTGAAATCTGACTTTCCAGCCACCATGCTGGCACGTACACTGGATGCAGGGACATTTTGAAACCATCATCTGGCAGGCTTTGAGTGTCAGGGTTGCATTAAGCTCCAGAGGTGAAATTTTCAAACTCCTCCCCCAACTGTTTTGCTAATTAGCAGTTCAACAAATTCAGAGCCTTGCGGTGATTTTTAAAATAGTAGTGTATTCAGTATTAACTTCTATAGATGCATGGTATGGCTAAGTATTTATGTCAGCTTTTTAATTGCTGCTGTGCAATACAGAGTTTACAACTGATGTAGGTACAGTGGTGATTGCAGAGATTGCCACCAGCAAATGTACTTTTTGGTGGTGTTAATTTTTTTTTCTTCATTCACAGCTAATTTGTTCACTGTGGTAATGTAATAACTTCACAGTATATTTTCTTTTAAATAATGCCATCCTTTGAATGATAGATTGCTTGCCATATCTGCTCTGTAAAGAAACTGATTTCATGCTTTGAAAGGAAAATAGAAACCCCTGAGTTCTGTTACAGACTTTCTGTATCGGAAAGATACAGTTTCATAGGGTTATTCATCTACAGAATGGTAACATGTGCCCCATACAGTGGGATAGTAGTTCAATTCTTACATGAAATTTTTCCTTGAAAAGCTTCTAAAACAGCTGTCTGATTAAAATTACAAGCTCTAGTTTGTAGCAGCGTTCGTAATGCTAAACTGAAGGGAAACTTGCAGCCTTTCAGGATTAGGATTTTTTGGGTTTCCTTGATGGTGCTCTGTAAGCTTAAATATCCTGTATCTGAGTTAGCAGCTTTACCTGGGCTGAGAACATGATCAACTGTTAACATATTACATGTGTTGGGTATTCAAAACACTTGTGAAGCTAATAAAGAAAGGTAAACTTTGTTTAAACAGGAGTTAATGTATGGAATTAATAACATACTTTTGGAAGAGGCCTCTGTTATTTCTCATGTCAACTATGTAATGTCCTCAGCAGGTGCTAAAACTTTTTTCAAAGCTGAGGTCAGTGGTGGCTCTCATTTCTCTGACTGAGGTGTAATAATCCTTGTGGATACCAAAGGGTGTGAAAGATGGTGAGAAAGTATGTTATCTCTGATAGTAGAAAGGGAGTTGATGGCCTGCAACTGGAAGTTTGTTATGAGGTTTAAGTTAAGCAGCGGGTGCATCTCTGTTTTCAAAACATTTTAGGCTTTCTGATGTTACTGGAGGTGTATTTCTGTACTAGCCTTGTGAAAAGTTCATCTTAGTCTGTGTTTAAAGTTTCTAAAATGTTTGCTAGGAAGAGTTCTGCACAAAGCCAAGCTCAGGTCTATTTTTGTTTGTGCTTACTGGAAGAGCAGTGAAAAGATCTTTTATTCTATGAGCTTTTTTGTTTTATCGTGTTGCTGTTTGCAGTGTGAAAGTTAGTTGTCAGCACTCGCATTTGTAAATCTCTTTTTAAGGGCTGATTACTCTGGGCTGAAAGTTGGCAGGCAAGATTTCAGCCCTAAAGCACTGTTTGGGGTTTTACATGTTTTTAAATAACAGATCTATCTGACTGGCTTGATTGAGAGAAAGCACGCTGCTACTCATACTCTTGTAACTCTAGACAGCAAAACAGACTGCATAAAAGCACACTCTGAATATGAATTAGGAAAAATAGAGACTAGTAATAAGTGTAGGCCCTGATCCCCCTGCTTTCAAGGGAGGCTTTGGGAGTGTTGGTGGCGGCAGTAGTGGTTTTGTTGGCTACATAATAATCTAGTGGATACATCTTCCAGGCTGTTGCAAGGTTGTGATGTATAGTGATTCTGTTTGTATAGAAGTATCTTCAGACAGCTGAACATTAACTGCCAGTACTATTAAATACCTAAACCTGAGCTAAAATGCGGTGTGTTAGCCTGATGTTGGCACCACAGTTCATGCACATGTGGCTTTTGGATGGGAGTGTTCCCAGTTCTGCTTGGCTTGGCACTCAGATAGAAGTGACCATATGATTATGTGTAGTCTATCTGTATAGTCCATATAGTATATGCCGTGGACTGTTGCTTGTTTGTATCTGGTATCTTCTAAAATGATGGAATTCTCATAACAAGATGGATTTGAAAATATTTGCCAGTAAAAAAACATGTTGTCAACTCAAAAAAACACCTCAGCAACAAAAAGACCAAACAGGCAAAACAAAACAAAAACACCCATCCACAAACCAATTTCTTATTTGTGAAAGTGGCTGTGGATGTTGCAGAGGGAAGCCAGTAGGCTGAAATATGTGCTACCTGTGCTTGGCCAGATGGTCTCAGTCCCTCCTGAGAATATTCTTGTAACTCCTCAGATTTACCACTGCTGAGTAGGTGCCTGCAGGGACAGATCTGTACAAGCAGAGTACTGTACCCGTTGTCGTACTAAGAAAACAACTGTATTAAGGTGCTGTTCTCCTTCCTGTTGCAGTTGCCAATCAGTGTATTACAGTTTTGGGGACGTTAAGGACTTCGTGTTTGAAAGTTGCGTGCTTTCTAAAGAAACAAGTTTTTACCTGTATTCTAAATTTCTGAGGGGTAAGTGTCTTGCCTACTTATCAAAAGCAGTTCAAACTTGGTTTCTAAGCTTCAGGAAAATCCATGTGATTTCTCTGGGATTAGATAGTTGTGGAAATAAGTATTTGCATGTCTTGAAAGTAACTTTGCTCTTGACATAACACATCTGAAGTTGTTGAACTTGACTAATTACTGTGTGAAGACCAAATGGCAAGCCAGAAGGAAAAATAAAGTTTTACTATATGCGTTTACAGAATTAAAATTATACCTAATACTACAAAACTCTAATTGTGTACTTCTAAATCAATTCATACATGCAGGCCATTCTGTAGGCTGTGACTAGACACAATTAGCAGAGGACGCTGATTTTTTTTTTTTCATGACTGTTTGCCATTGAGTAGAAATACTCTTTAAAAGCATATTTAAGAGATTGTGTGCCCCTGAAGGTTTTTCATGTGTTTTTTTGTTTGTTTATAACTTGAATGAAAAAAATTGCAGTCTACTTCTGGCTGCTCTGTGTTCTGCTGTAGGTATTGCTACCTCTATCCCAAATAGGTCTGCTGACTTGTGTTTTTTCCCTTGAACGTCCCCTACTTATTGCAGCAGTGTATGTTTATGCAAAGATAGGGTTTGCAAGTCAGCAATTCAGTGCATCTTTTAAACTTGCGGGCAAGTTAACTCTTCAGTGGGATGATAATCTTTATTGCTGCTGCATTCAAATGCCATGTTTAACTTGTTGCTAATTTGACTATTAAACTAGCATCAAAAGAGGATAAACAGTCTTCCAAACTATCACTCCTGATCTGTAGTTTCTAGTACTATCACGTATTGATTGTGGTTTCTGTAAATAAACTTGAATATGGAGGTGCATATCAGTACTAATGAAAACCATGCTAAAACACATCCTGTGAAGAGCCGGTAACACTTTGTGATTTTTTTTTTTTTTTTTTTAATTGTTTCTCTCCTTGAAGTAACACTGCCTTTTCAACAAACACTGTGTTCTCTGACATGATAGTTGCGGAAACCTCAGTCATATAAGTTTTATGCTTTAAAAGACTGGTAAGTGGCAACTGGTAGGTGGAAAAGCTGATGGCACTAAATGTCCAGAACAGCTCTGCGCATGAAGTTGCTTTAAAGTGCATCACTGCAGATGGGATTTTGCAGCAGAGCACTTGATGTCCTGGAGACTTGGAGCAGTGTGATACACTTCGTGGAGAAAATTATGAAGGAAAGTCCTTCTTCTGTGTTTGGGGTCTTCCCATATGGCTTACATATTGGCAGAAAGGCAGTAGCTGATTGTTGTTAAAAGCATGGGACTTAAAAGGCAGGTTGAATATCCTTTCAAACAGATTATTACAGTATAATCTGGCTTGTTTTGAGAGCCATTTTGATCCTTTATCAAAATGCAACTTAAAAATATGGGTTTGGCATTGTAGTTATTAGAAATAATTTGTTCACAAGGTAAGTGGATTTAGTGTGGTGTGTATCACAACAAATGTGTGTAATGAGAATATGATTATTAATCTGAGTAATCCAGAGTTATCTGCAGCTTTTATCTAGACCTAGCCTGTGATAAGTGTCATGTATAATCTCATATAAAGGACTTCTGAAAAGCAGTAGAATGATGCGCTACTGTTATTGCTGGTGGCTTGCCCAAGAAATACGAAGTTGCAGTGTATACCTTGCAGTCATGTGTTATCTATCAAGTTGTCTAACAACTTGTCTACCCTCAGCTGAAATGAATGATTTAGCTGAATATTTTGTGATTGATGGCCAGTCAGCAAATACTTTAAAGTACGTATGCGGAGTGGAACTTCAGTTTGCTTGACTCACATGATCTTAGCTGTTTGCCTTCCCCAGTCCATAGATTTACAAAGTACTGCTGCTAACACTACATACCAGAGGGTGGAGGAGATTGCAGCATGACTGGGGATGATCCTAGGAGGGAATGGGAATGTGTGAGAGAGAAGCAGGCAACAGAGGGATGCAAAGAAGTACCTTGGCATTGATTTGAGGATCAAAATGCTGAGTAGGTAACATAATTGCTCATAGAAACGTGTTTGTCTTTCTGTAAATTAGGTTTTAGCTCATGAATCTGGACTAGTGTGCATGATCAAGTTTAGTATGAACAGCAGTGGAGATTATATACAGTAAACACAAAGTGTAAGAAGTCTTTTATTCTTCTTAGTAAAATATTAATCCAGAATTTAAAAGGATAAACCCAATGTCTTACAAAATATTAACAGAAGCATTCTCCAAGAAGCTTAGATACTTTCTGCAGTGCTAATGTGCATAGAGCGTGGGTTTGAAGAACACTGAGTCTTAGCTACTCAGTACTTGCTTTCACCCTGAGGATGATTTCTTTGTTTTATAAAATACAAACATCCTGAATGAATTCCAGACTTTCTGCCATGTAGACTATGCATCTGTTCATGTGTGTGTAAGATGGGATGTGAAGGACAGTGTAATTTCTTTATTGCCTTTTTTTTGTGTGTGGTGTTTTTTGTCTGTGCCATTCTCCCTTACTTAAATAGTTTCTATTCCAAGATAAGAGGCAGGGTGTTAGGAAAAAATATTTCCGGGAACGTAACAGTGATACAGTGCATGTGTTGCTTTCGAAAATGTTTTTCATGCTGTTCATCTAATCTGAATATTTTGTCCTGTTGGGAAGGTCTGTATATTGGTTCCTTCAACTGTGTGTGAAAAACATCTTGTCTTCTGCATATTCCCATAGTACAGGTGCTTGAATTGGTTTATAAGTGAGTGTCATAATTTGATTTGAAAGGTTTGGAATGTATTCAATCGGTTGTATGAAAGGCTTTTGCTTTTATCCATTTCAGAATATTGCATAGAGGAGATTCCGTGGAAGGCTGCAAGAAAATACTCCAGTCATTTGGAGCTCTAGTTCTCTAAAAGGAGCTTACCTGCTAAATAATGGAATTGTCCATGTGCTCCAAATATTTACTTTTTATTTTTTTCTCAAGGAGATTGTAGAGAATCTCACCCTGAAGTTGTCACCAACTTGAAGGCAACACATTTCTCCTGCATGTTGTTACAGATATAGTACTGGAACTTCTATGTGAAGAAGCAACTCAAAAAGCATATTAAAACTTGCTCATATTCCTTTTAGAAAAGAAAAATGTAAAAATTACACTGGTTTTTAAACCCCAGTATTTTCTTTGAGACTTCATGTTTCAAATGGGCTTTTCCTAGGTATGGAGTTTTTTTGTTTTGCTTTATCTTTTAAGAACAGGTTTTTTTTTAAATAACAGTATTAAATAATAGCCTCAAATTTCGAAGGGAAGTCACTGTCAGACTTTCAACTCTACTCAGCTTTCTACTTGTCTAATCAAATAGAATAACATTTTAGGATGATGGAGCAGAAAACTTGTTGAGTGTTACTAATCTAGCAGAACTGTTGTAATATGCTTGAAATTTGCAGTGATTAAGTGACTGTGAGAGTATTTTAAGACAAAAGTTGATTTGTGACTAAATGCTCCGTAATAACTGAAGTAAATCTACCAGGTGGTGTGAAGAAGCCATGGTTTGAAAACCAATCTGAATTATTAAGGTGAGAATCAAGTGAAATTTTACCAGTGGAATTTCCCTGCCCATTGCTGTGGCAAGTGTTTGTCTGCACTCCCAAGGCAGCCAGTGACTGAGAACTGAGTATATCTGAGAGATCACTTTATCCTTTCCTTTTGCCATAACATTTTCTCTGAACACATAATCCTGACTGTGTTGCGTGGAAGTTCTTTGGACCTTTGGTCTGAATCAGCATGACAGGTCTGGAATGGCTGTGAGTTCTCAGGGATTTCAACAACCACTTACAGAATCTTTTGTTTTTTATTTCCGCAGCTTACAAAGGTGACCAGTAAAGTTCTCTCTGAGCAGCCAAAAAGCAGACAGCTCATGACTTCTGATCAGGACACTAAAGTTGTGGCTGAACCGCAGGTGCAGCAAGTACAAGAAGTTAAAGACGGTTCTCATCTAGTAAGTATTTTAATTACATATACCCCTGGTATAAGTGTTGAATGAAACAGGTTTTTTTAGTATGTCTTAATCAAAATTGTATCTCAGCACATTTTAGAGGACAGTTGGATGATATCATTTCAACATAAAATGCTGGAACAGAGCTGTTGAAGGTAGCTAATTCTCCACACTGAGTAGGAGCCTGGACTTAATTTTTCTTTAGCCCTATGGGGGACTTAAATAAACTGCAAGTTGCAAAAGTTTGCAGTCATTTAAGGTACAAGGCTTTTCAGGCTGTGCAGGAGTTCTGAGTTGGGTTGTAGCTCACATATTGCCATGTGAGGAAAATGCAGGAAATGTGCTTGGCATGGATCTGTAAGTTGAAAAAAGTACAAACCCATATAAATAGGAAGTTGCATTCTGTAACAGGAATTTTGCTCAGTTAGTTCTGCCAAATGGCACGTGGTGCTGCTTCTGTGCTACTCTGCAGGATCCAGGAAGTCGCTTTATGGGGTGCTTTTGGCATATCATACAGTAGATAGTACTGTGTGTTTATATTTTGCAGTAAATGTTTTGAAGAAGATTGGATACATAATTTGTGTGTATGCTCTACTCATAACACTGTATTTTTATCTTTGAGAGTTAACTGCATATTGGGAGGAATGTTTTCTCTTGGGACATCTTGAAGGGTTTGGTTTTGATGTGTTCTGATAGGCACTTAGCCTGTGCTATGCTAAGTGGCAGATGCTAGCTATTTCAACTTAACCTTGCAGCAGCAGCAAATGCTTGCTACTGGAACTAACCTTGCAGCATGTACTAAGGAGCATTTTGGAAATGCTCTAAACTTGTGCTCTCCTTTGCTAAGCAAGCTGGTGGGGTTTTTTTATTTATTTGTTTCTGTGCCCCCCCCCTTTTTTTTGGTGGGGAGAGGGGGAGATCACTTCTTTTCTCACATGTGAATTTTGTCTATTTGATAGTAGAGGAAAAAACTGAACCCACTTCTGCACTTTTGTGCTATAGTTTTGTGATTTCCCCCCCCCCCCCCCCCCCCCTCCCCCCCCCCCCCGTTCCATAACATTTCCAACAAACCTGGGCCCTTCCATTGGAA
>WYDI02026550.1:0-59549 GCA_009867235.2 Psittacus erithacus | reverse complement strand
CCCCTCCCCCCCAGTACTCGGAACATTAATGTCAAGAAACCAGTGTGTCTTCACATGGCTAGTTCTTCTAATTTGGCATATTAAAATTTTTGTAAAACTACATGTAAACTTAGACCTAAATCTTTATTTCTGTTCTTTACTGGGAGAAGGAGAGTAACAATTTCTTTTAATTTCAGAAAACTCGTCTGTTCTTCTCTTTAGTAGAGAAGACTAATGTCAATTTAGGTATCTTGGAATGTATCCATAGTGCTATAATGGTGTATTTCAAATAACTAATTCTTACAAGATTAAAGCTTTTCCTTTGCAGAATATTTTATTCCAAGTAGATGAGACCTGTAGCTTATTATGCCTTTTTCAGTTACACCATTGTCATACTCTTGTACGCACAGCATCAAAATGTCGATCTGTTGTATGAGAATCATTACCAATATACTCTATTAAGAATGGTGTTTTCAGGATTGTCCCTGTTCCATAATGGCACACTTGCATGAGTAAATTTTTCCAGTGCTTCATGTCTTCACTTGCAAGTTTTGGGTACAAGTCTGTAGTTTGAGAAATAATCATGGACTATGGGAAGAAGTTAGCAAACTCAGATCATTAAGACACTTTCATCTTTCCCAAAACATGGTAGGAATGAGAAGAACAGAGGTCCTGACTCAATTTCATTTAGCAAGTACATGCTTCAGGCTAACTGAAAATCACCTGCTCTTTCTTGTGTGTCTTCATTATTTTGAGATCAGAGGACTAGACTGCATAAAGGAATAGATTCATGCTTGTGGTATTCCCTGCTTCAGTGCGTATTTGGTATGGGGCCATACTGCCATGGTATCTAGTCAGGTTTCTAGGAGTATTTTTTTATAGACTGAAAAAAAGATTGGTGAATTACATTCCCTGGTTCTTCTGGCTATGCTGTTCTACTGGGATCTGGTGATACCTATTACGAGTGCTTTTGTGGCAGTTAAGAAAGTAAGTTGTGGAATTTCTACTGGAGGTTTTAATACACCCCTGTAGATTCTGGAAAAATAATTCCCTCTATGCTAGTCTTAATTCTGAAGATTATATAAAGTGTTACTTGTTATGTCTTTAAACATTAAACATTAACATTATTAAAAAATTAACAATAATTAGATTTTCCTAGCTGTGTCTTTAGTTCCGTCAGTTTTCTTTGGCAGGAACAAAACTTAACACACGTTCTGCTGTTAGTAATGTTGAACAGATAGTAGTGAGTGAATTAAAAGTTTTGATGCTGTGATGGAAAGCCACAGAAATCACTTTCCAGGGTTGTGTATGTTAATGATACTGTGGTCACTTGTTTACTAACAGTTTTCAAAGGCTTTACCCCATGGTAAGGGAGGCAAAGTAATTTCTTCTGCCTTGAAGTAGCTATGAAATTATATGCTATTTAATGCCTAATTGTAGATTGATCACAAGCCTAGTATGGTTCATTTCCAGCAACAGCTCCGCTTGAATGTGGGTGATTTTAGTAGTATTTAACAGCAGAATTTCAGTAGTTTGCATGCCAGTCTATAGAGGAAAGTTGACAGGTTGAGGATCCTCATAAATTTCTTGTTAATAGTAACATACGCTTACAAGTAGGAGGTAGATGATTTTGAGGATGTTGGCAAACTCTTAGCATTGATAAATTTGGGAGTGAAATGTACTGATATTTCTGGCTTTCTAAGCTAGAGGTGGGCTTTGTCGCTTCAGGTCACTTTGTCACCCCATCATTGGAGCTGGTTGTTTTGGTTTTTTTTTGGGATCCTGGTTGACAATCAGTTACTCTTTCTGAGAAAGCCCTGGTCAGACTAGACCCAGTCTAGTTTAGTTCCCTAAACACAGGGAAGTCAGTATTGAAGAAATGCTTCACTCCCTTTTGACTCACTTCTCTGTTCCCTTTTTTTATGAGTGACGCTTCACTGCTAGAAATTTGAGGTTAATCTCTGAGGAAGAGGCCAAGACCCAAATCCCATAGTGGAGAACTTAATTGTAATTTCTAAAATGTTTTTCATAGGATGTCATGTGGAAGGACGTCTCAGGCTTAGAGCTGTTAGGTTACATTATTCGGAAGTCCTTTTGCAACACATTCAAGAGTAAGTGTTGTAGAAGGGACTGAGGAAATTAACTTTAATATAGGATCCAGTGAAAATTCAGTGTCTCTGTAATCCTCAGATCGTTTGACAATACACAATATTACATACAGTATGTGCCAATTAATAATTAAGTAGCAGTTTGTATAACAAGAGGTGACATTTAATAATTCAAGAAATCCTGAATAGATTTAAACAAGAGGTGGGAGGATTAGACCTTAAACTAAACATATATGGTATCAGTGTCATGAAGGATCAGTACTGCTCATTGTTTGTATTTTCTGTCGTGTTATTGTGGGATTAGACTGTAAGAATAGTGCTGAATAGTTCTGCACCTGTAGTTGACTTCTAATCCAGTGTTTAATTGCTTTAATGTGTGAAATGTGTATTTAAACTCTTAACAGCCCATTTAACCTTGATGTGTTGGAGGGAAAGTTAAACTATCTGACCAGCTGTTCACAAAAACCTGCAGTAGTGACATTGTGAAGTCTTTTGTGATGATGTTCTCTTTTGCCTTAACATGGAGGTGGGCATGGCATCAGGTATGGCCTAGGAGGGCAGGAATAGCGCTGTTTTGTCAGGACTGGGTACAGTTGCATGACTTTATTGTAGAAAAAGGATAATTGAAGTTAGATGTCAGAAGATTGTAAGGACTAATTTTGGCTTGTGCTATTGTAACTTTAAAGCGAGACTCTATTTAAAAAAGTTAGGTCTCTAAGACTGTGTATGGGATAAACCCTTATTCCTTGACAAGGAATAGGTACATATAGAAATGAAAGGAGATGGGTAGGTATACTTCAGTTAATAAGTCATGTTGACTTCTTGCCTTCCGCTTAGGTGTGTGCAGCACATAGGACTAAAGTACTTATTAAAAAAAATTGTTCAAGTTATGAAAGTGCTGCTTCAGAGCAGTTTTGTTTCATGGAGAGGGAAAAACCTATTTAGGCTTTGAGTAGGTGAGAGAATATAGCAGAGCCAAAAATATGTATTAAAGAAAAAATTAAAACACCAAAATAAGCAAACCCACTCCTCAGCTGAGCTCTGAGGTGGCAGGGCACAAGTTCTGTTGAAGTGCTTTTCAAGTCCTGTGGTGGTTTTTAGCTTAGCCAGGATTTTAATGAGTCTTGGGAGTTAAGCAACCAATCTCAGGTGATGTAGCATAACACCAGTGGCATTTTCTGCTTAAATTTGTTACCCCCACCCCTTTTTTATGGTGATCCCACGATAAACAGCATTGAGAAATGTGACCTAATGGGCAGTATAGGTGCTTAAAAATAGAAAGCGTCCCTGGAACTCTTAGATAAAACTAAAGGAACAAGTACAAAATGTGCCTTTGCACATCAGGAGAAGGTATGGGAAAACTGGAAGAAGGATCTGCTTGCCTGAACTGCTTCACTCATTTTCTCCCCATTAGTTGATAGGAGAAGTGCTTGTTAAGGCACTAGGAAAGTGGACTTTGGCCTGGCCTGTCTCTTACAGGCACTTAGTTCCTTTCTAGAAAGCACGTAGCTAGTAATAGTTAAATCACAAAGGGAAAAAATCCTGCTATTTGTTTACCTGATGAAAGTTTTCTGAGTAGTTGTAAACTTTGTCAATATTGCTATGACTTTATGCTGACATTAAAACCAGTTTAATTGTTTGCTTGTGGCATTTCTTCAAAAAAGCTATTATAAGTAACTCCTTCCCCGTTTCCATGTTTTTGATGCCAGGGAATGCTAAAGAGAGGAGTGGCTTGGCATAGTTTTTAAGTCTGGATCCAAGCATGTTGAATAACTTTGTCCCACGGGAGAATTAAAAAAAAAATGCAGCAGATGGCAGCAATGATGCATCAGACTTCCCATCCTTAATAGTAATGTATCTGGAGGCACTTTGAGGCTTCACATATTGTATAAGATGGGGGGGCAGGGTAGTCTTCCTCTTCTCTTACTTTGCAATTTCAAAGCAGTCTTGCTGAGAAGGGGATGTATTCCCTGGCCTATTCAGCAATCTTTTTTTTTTTTTTATGGTCAGAGGATTAGTGGTGAATAGGTTTCCCCTGAAAGTTAGCCAGTATGTTTCTTTCACATATACAAATCTGAGTCTGCCTATAGTATTTAATTTTATATGGCATCTAAATATAATGTAATCTGTATTCAAGTATCTAAGTCACATTGTTTTTTGTGATTCATTTATCCTATGAGCAGAATATTTGTCTGGGGAGGAAAAGCTACATTGACAGCTATATTACAGATTTGTACTTTTTTGTTAGAGTATATATCAAGAGAACTAGGATAAGAAATTACTTAATACCTTGCAAAAGATGCAGAGAAGAAAAGTATTTCATGCTGTATAAGGAAGAACGATTCACCTCTTGTCTGTTACGCTGCTAAATGTGAACTTCACTATTGTTGCTGCAGGAGCACTTCATAGCATCTGCACAGCAGACTGAAGTGAAACATTTGAATTTCTAGAGTGCTTCTGCGCATGCTCAGTACTGCCTTGTATACTTGCAAGTTACTATCATCACATTGTGAACAGTTTGGGGCAGCAAATCTTCTCTTTTGGCTCATTAGTCTAAACAGATACGAACTTAGTTTATTGACTAGATATGAATGACTTAAAGAGGAAGTGATGTGTTATTTTTTTATGTTGACAGTAGTAGATTTTCTGTCAGAAATAAAGTAAGTAAAGGAGATGGAAAGGAAAAAGTGGCTGTGGGCTTCTCTGGTAAAGATGTTTGGGTGGGTTTGTTGTTTTTCTTTTTTTCTTAGAATTTTGGAAACAAAGCAGAAACCTTGCAGTGTGATGGTGACCATACAGACAACACAGATAAAACTAAATCATGTTTTAAGCCTTGTATAGGCTATGTGACTTGCCATGAAGGCAGCTGTTAGAGTAAGTCATAATGGCAATCAAAAGAAAAAGTAATGATAGTGGGATATTAGAAAATGGATCTCAGTTTAGGCAGCTTTTATGCTGCAAGCATAGGTTGCAGTAGAAATTAAAATAGCTCTTACTAATTAGTTGAAAGGCAACTACTTTAATTAGCCTTAGTTACCCCTATGTACTGCTATATGAACACAAGGCAAGTTGCCAGGCTAAAACTAGTTCAAGTACATCTAGATTAAACCTGCCATAAGGTGTACAGCCAACTGAAAAATAACTGGGTTATGTACAGCTGAAAGAACAATCGAAATAGAATTTAAGGGTTTATCTTTTCTTTATTCTGCGTTTTCAGTATTTTAAGTAACAGAATAGCATCATTTTGTGGTGGTACAATCTGCAAGCTCTCTGAAGGATAGGGTCCAAATTTCAAACAGCAGCAATGGATTTGAGAGGAGATCTGAGTGACGACAAATAGGAACAACTGTTTAGAGCAGAAGAGATTGCTGGGTGTTGTCATCTTTTTACTGGGTTTTTATTTGTGAAGAAACAGAAGCACTTTTTTTAGCAAGTAGAAGAACTGACAGTAGTAGCCGTCTTCCAACATGTAAATACACGTGTATAAACATGGTCTAATTGTTCTGAGGTCAGAAAGAAGTTATTTATGTACAACAGAGAGAAGTTATACTGGGGACAAACTTTTGGAAGAAGTAGCATTTAGTCAAACTATCTTTTAAATCCACCTGAGGTGTATTTTTTTTTGTGTGAGTACACAGGTTTTTTTGAAGGTTAGGTATAATTAATCCTGCCACAGTAACATGAGATGGCTGATGAGCTTAAGGCCCCTCAGGGATTACGTATTTTTTATTTTTTATTTTTTTCTTTTTTTGTGTGTGTGCAGATAAATTAAAAAAAAAAAAAAAAAAAGGCTTGGAACAGAATTAGCTTCTGATAACGTACAATGACTGTTCAATGGAGTACATGAGGCCTTATCTATCTTTAGCCTGCTTTTCCTAAAGAAGTAATCTTGGTCTAGGCTCAGCTCTGGGGGAAGGGAGGGGAAGGAGAAAATGATTCAAAGTACGTTTGATCTAATAGCTTCCACTAGTTTAGGCTTCCAAATGGATTTAAACATGTGAAGCCAGAATGCATTTATCCTTGTATAGAAAGTGGGAGATTTATTAAATATGAAGGTGACCATGTTTTTGGCACACATGGACATTGTGAAAGATCTCTTTTAAATATTCTAATGGTTTGGATGAAGGAAGCTCTTCAGGAAATTAAACAGTGGAAGTTCATAAGACTTGATAATAGTTGTAAACTGACTGTAATCTCATTAAATTATTTGGCTTGAAAATTACAGTGCATATGATGAAATACCAAAACATTGCTCAGCAACTGGGATTTGGACTTTGAGTGGCAATGACATATGAACCCCGGCATGGTTCTAAAGTGTGCTATTTTTGGCAGCTGGGTGTTAGCTTGTCTCCTCAGTAGCAGCAGAAAGTTAGTTTAGTGTATAAAGGAAGGTGATTTGCAATGAGAAGACCCCTCTGACACGACTTATTAAACATGGGCTGCTGCTTCAGTAAAGAATTGAGTAACAGCACAAGTGAGGAGAAAATCAGCTTGTTACAGAAATCTGTGGAAGAGGAAGCACCAAAGTCAAGGATAAGTAATACTTTATCTTCGATTTTAAGAACTGTGAAAAGTCAGGACCTGCATACAGGGGAAAGGACGGCTAATGGGGCAGCTCTAGTAGTCGGCATTGGACATATTCATAATGATGATTGCACAGCATCAAATTCTGAATTTGGGGTCTGGGATAGAAAAGCAAAATATCCATCATACAAAAGCATCGAGAATACTCCTTGTGACGGCTGTAGGAGAACGTATGATGGACCTTTTAGCTTCTTGAATTCCTTTAGTCACCTTCTGAAGGTCTCTGGTACATACGGAAATCTGCAGAAAACTAAAGAAAAGAAAGATACAGTTATTCAAAAAGGAGCATCTAAAAAATCTAACAGTACTAAAGGTCAGCATATGAACTATATAGAAAATAGTAATAATAATGGAAATGTAGCTGCAGAAGAGCATTGCTTGTTTGGTCATATTTGTCCTTTGCATGTACCAGACATGGTAGACAAAGGTTTACAGGGTGAAATTTCCTTAAATAGAAATTTTCAGGGGGATTACACAGTTACATGTGACTATTCAAGGCAGAATGAAACAACAGTTAATGTTAAAGACTGCAAGAGTGACTGCTTACAAAAAGTTTCAACTTCAGATAGAGAGACGTCTCCAACATTTTCCTATCTTGATGTAGACAACAGACAAAATACAGAAGATAGGGAGTTTTACAGTATTTGTGTTGTAGATGCTGAAGATCTGAAAGGGGCTGAAGAGGTGTCAGCTACTGTGCATGAAGAGACTGCAGCAGGCATAGATAACTCAGCTGTTACTGATGAAGGAATGTGCAGCATGGCACGACCTCTAGACAGTGGGGGAGAATTTCCAATGCAGCAATCAACAAATGCGGAAGCTAAGTTTAATTCACAGAAAGAACTGTTTGAGTATAAAAAATTGGATAGGTCAAGTATACAGGGAAAGAAAACAAAGGAATATTGTAGCATAGACATCCAGTGTTCTTATGATAACTTACTGGCTAACAGGAGTCAGGTACATGGGTTAAATACTGACAGTACAGTAAAAGATGGATTAATAGTGAAAGTATGTGATGAAGTCAACCCTGAGAATCGACAGGAGGAGATATATACAGGAGGTAATGCTGTCAGTTGGAATGAATCTCTCCACAGAGCTTGTGATTCTGTAAAATTTGTAAGTGCTGCTGAAGGGGACCGATGCACCCCTAATTCAGAAAACATGAAACATGGTGATTGTACTTCCAGTGTATCATTAAACAATGGAGTATGTAATTCAGGAAAAAATAAGGAAAGTCGTGATTCTGAGATGGTACCATTTGGTTTAAGTAGGCATTCCTCAAGTGTTGTAAGGGAAATAAATATTAAAGAGGTGGCAGATAGCATGAGGGGTAACTTTAAGTTATCATTAGAGTTACATGAAACGGACAAAGATTCTTTTTTGGTGAGTCAACATGTAGAAAAACTTGAAGACGACTACTTCTTAAATCCAGAAAGTGAAGTAAACTCCAATGTGGAAAAGAGAACATTTCAAAGAATATTTGGTGATGACCAGATGCTTGCATCTGACTCCAGTGAACATCGCAGTGTTTTGGAAGAATACTTGAAAGATAAAGAGAAATGCACAGGTACAGTTTTGCATAGCAGTGAAGCTTTGAGTACTATGGAAATACATGAAAACTTGGAAGAAAGTTCTAATTTTCAAACTCAAATTAAGGGTTACACTGAAACCAGGACATCAATAGATGCTGCAAACTGTAGTGGCATGGAAGAAGATGTCTCTGTGAGTATCACTGAGCTAAAAGGCAATGTGCTTGAGGAGGCTGGTAGCTTGAGCAGAGCTCGATCGTGGGTCAGTGACGGCACTTTGACATCTTGTGAGCTGCATAACACAGGCACAGATGGAATGTTCCTAAAGAAAAACAGCCCAGAATCTCAGATTTCACAAGAGTCACCAGGGAATAAAGGTAAACTGTGCGAATATTCAAATTCAGATAGCAAAACCAGTGTCTCTTCTATGTCTGTGGAACATGAGAGTATAAATACAATGGACACGAAATGTAGACAAGATGAGCAACAGGATACATACTCCTTCCACACAGTGGAGAATCAATGGAATGTGGGGGCTGATTTAGGCAAAATAGTTGGGGATGTAGCAGAATCTATGAAAGAGACAAAATTTGAAGCTCATTTAGAGACAATTGGTAACAAGGCCAAAAATGTAAAACAGAATTTGAATGCTAATATTATTGATTGTGATAAAACCATCTTAAATTGCAATAAAGGCTTAACTCATGGTGAGGATAATTACTCTAACTCCACTGTACCTTCATCTTTGGACAATTTTATGTACAAGAGTGTAAAATTGATAGATGACGCTAAAAATCAAGAAGATGCTGGTAATCTCTTACGTAAAGCCCATAATAGTTTACCTTCATTGTGTCAAAGTGCATGTTTTCATGTGTGTGATAAACCAGTAGAAGAGACTGAGTTATGTCATTGTGCCAATCCGGAGCCAGAGGCTGGGAACACCCAAGTTACTGTTGGACCTTTTACTGAAGTAGAATCAGAAACTCATGAAAAAAACGTGTGCAATGTAGATGAATGTAATCTTCAGCATGATGAAGTAGAACAGTGTGTCAGCATCCCCTCAAAGGAGGAGAACCTCACTGGTTTTAGTACATCAACTGGGAATCTAGAAGCTTTTACCATGGGGAATTTAGAGCAGTTAGAACCCGAGACTACTGAACCGAAAAGCACCAGTTACATATTAAATACTCAAATGAATGACTTGACTACAAGTTGGGAACAGATGCAGTCAGATCATAAGATTTTCTCAAACAGAGAGCTTGGAGCTTTTGTTGACCCGGAGCAGGTAGACAAATATGCCACTACTCCTTCCTATGAAATACATGAGGCCTCTTCTGGTGCCTCAGGATTTCAGCGAGGCAATGAGCTGTGTGTATTAGATCTGATGGAAAATATACCAAGTGACCAAGAGCACTCCTCTGAACTGGACAGACAAAATCCCCGTGTTGAAATATGGTCACATTTCATCAGTCTTCAGACTGGCAGTGCTGATTGGACAACTCAGCTATTTTCTGACACCATTATTGGTGGTAATGGTGAATATCTGATGGGCTTTTTATGCAATAATGCAATTTCTAACAATACCATGAAGAATGACAGACTGTGTATAGTTAATGAAAACTTCCGGAATGAACCTGAAGATTTAAGAGGTGTTTCATATGCAGTAGAAAGATACCCATATCACCTGCTAGCACCAGAAAATGTTTCTACTTGGGGATGGCAAGATAAAGATGAATTTGTAAGTATTCTGCAGAATTAATTTGTTTAGTTTAAAGCTGAAGCTAGGAATTTGCATAAGTCAAGGCAAACTGTGGTTTCATTATAGTTAAATATAACATGTTCTGAAGCTGATTGCTCTCTCTTTAGCAAAACTGAATTCTACAGAGAATGTAGTATCTCAGAAAAGTTGCTGAATACGGATATATTTTTTTCTTTTTAGTTCTGTTTACCTTCTGTGAAAGTTTAAACATTGGGCCAAGTATTTTGATTGCAGATTCTCATTTCTAGTTGAACTTGATGCTAAAACTTCAGTATATGGAAGGGAGAATTTCTACAACCTGCTAATGGTGCTCTTTACCTTTTTACAGGAAGAAATGTTAAAGTCATAATATTTGAACACTTCCATTTTTTACAAGTCTTTATCATTCAGTAGATGTATTGTATTTGATATTCTTTAAATCTTTTTTTACCTTCTGGATATGCTTTCTGTGCACTATGATAATGAGTATTTGAGTGTGTGTGTTTCAGAATAATTAAAGCTTTGTGGAGTTTTGGAGTGCCTGTCTTAAACTCTGTAATGTTCCTAGCATCCTTAAATTCACAAACTAAATTTTAATAAGCTTTTTTAATATGTGTTCTGATGAGCAGTACTCTTTCCAGGTATAATAAACGTATTAAAACATACCAGAGATATTCTGGGTATGGAATAACTGAGTATGCTTTGCTCAAACACTAGCAAAACAAGAGAAAACTGTCTCATGTTATTATCAGAAAAAGTATTGTAGATCTTGGCAATGCAGAGAGCAATCTCTCTGAAGGACAGATATAACCATTTATATAATGGTTATATATAACCATATATGACCACTAAATGTGTCCATTTCCAATCCAGATTAAAGGACACTGGCCTAAGATGACTTAACTGGATCTGGTAATTGATCCTATTTGTCCTGCCTAGGGGAAAACTTACCTAAATTTTTGTTAAGGCTGTTTTTTGTCTTGAAGTCATGACAGAAGTTGTCACGCACATCTCATTGGTTCCAGTTTTTCATAATGATTCCATAGAACTGTGTTACGTGCTTATATAAGTCCAGGAAGCAAAACCAAACCAAACCCTGTGCTCTTACATTTTCCTAATTGTATTTTATTTCACAGAAACAGATACCATGACAATATAGTAAATACTGCATTAACATATGTGTTGGAGAGCTGCCTGAAGACTGGGGCAAGTGCAGGTTGAGTTAGTCTGTCAAAGGCAAAGAATGTTTGTTATAGTTTCCTTGGCTGGCCTTTTCTGGCCACGTTCTTTATCAGGGAAGTGAATTCTGTGCTGCACAATTAAATTGTGTTTGTGCCTGAAATGAGTATGGGATGGCAATTCAGTCAGTATATTCAGGTGTGGAAAAAACCCTTAACAATACAATCTTGAGTTGCACATCTGATACTGTTGTTTGAAACTGTACATGTATTTACATGTGTGTGCTGTGCATCCACAAAGTGCATAATCAAAGAAATTTCTTTCTGTAGGAGTCAACCAAGGTTTCTGAGTTAAACCCCAATGCAAAGGTGTGGGGAAATCATATGTTACACTTGGAAGCGAGTGGTGCCACTGATGGTAGTGTGAGCAAAACGTGGGAAGAAATACCTGACCAGCCTCCAGATTCTTGTAAAGAAGGTATGAATAAAAGTTTCTAGCTGTTGCTTTAAGCAAAAGGTAAAATTCAGATTTAGTTTTAACTATGATGATACTGTGATTAAAAGGAATGCTTTTTGAGTGTGTTTGTCATCTCTGCCACAGAACTGGATGCTAGTGGTGATGGTGACAAAAAGCATCAGAATGCAGTGCTGACAGAGCTGCAGGAGCCATCACCAGTTGTTTCAGTGTCAGACCAGACAGATATGAACCCTTTGGCTCTCGATCATTCCGAGTATGAGTCTATGCATGAAACCACCCAGATAGGTAAGAGAAAGCTAATATTTGCTAGTACTTGGTTTTAAAAAAGCAAATGTTGAGTTGAACAGTGAGCATCCATTCAAGCAAATAAATCAATCAAACAACAACAAATACACAGAAAACCCACCAAAAAAACCCTACACCACTTCACTTGTTGCTCTGTGAATAGTCTCCAGAAAATTCTGTCTCTTGTTCTCAGGCTGAGACTTATTTGGAAACCAGTCTCCTCCTGGTTGAGTATAGGCTGTAGAATGTACAGCACAGAATTGATTATAAGTTCTGGATATAACTGAATATTGTTTTCTGAAATGTTATTCTGAATGCATGTCCCTAGTGTAGACATTTACATTTAGGTATCTTAAGCTGCATGCTTCTAGTTTGGTCAGGAACTGAGGTGAAATTCACTTATCATTTGTGTCTCAAGCAGTAATGTTAATATGTTAAAAGATGGGTCTTGTACTTAAAATGCTAAAATAAACAACAATTTAGTTTAAATTCTTTGCATTGTTTTAATGAATGTTCATTATTTTTCTTCAGTGCAACTGGTAGCAGCTATAGTTTATACTGGTAAAAATGCATATAATTATGAATCTTTGCCAAGTTTTAGGCAAGAAAGAAAGAGGAGATGGGGAAGGGAAGTAGTGGTTAGTACATGATACGTGTATTTCTCAGGTGTTGGCATTATCTACATCAGAATAGAACCCAGGAAGGGCAAAACAGTGGGAGGAAATTAGAAGCTGCTATAGGAAGAAGAAAGGCTAAGGAGAACTGAAGAAAAGGGTGGAAGTTACTGAAGAAGGGAAGGGTGTAGAGTGTAACAGTTGGTGTGAAGTACTTAAACCCAAACCAAACCACAAAAAAACCTCAAACCAAAACCAAACCTAACTTACATTTATGTAACGTTACTAATTGTTTTATAAATCTCTAAAAGTCACTCTAAACTTCTGAGTTTCAAACAGTTCTCCCACTGACACAGTTAGCTTACCCTCAACTTACTGTTGTCTACTGAGTCTAAAATGAACCTGAAATAAGTGTTTTCATGTGATGATTTTGAAACTTCCAGGTATAAAAAATAAATTCATTATTCCTTCTTAACCAAGAGATTAATTGATCACACATCTGCTGTTAAGTGATTGGATATGAGCTGGCAGTGTGCACTCGCAGCCCAGAAAGCCAACCATATCCTGGGCTGCACCAAAAGGAGCATGACCAGCAGGTCAAAGAAGGTGATCCTGCCCCTCTACTCTGATCTTGTGAGACCTCACTTGGAGTATTGTGTAGAGTTCTGGTGTCCTCCATGTAAGAAGGACATGGAGCTGTTGGAGCAAGTCCAGAGGAGGATGACAAGGATGATCAGGGGGCTCGAGCACCTCACAACTATGTTGGGAATTTAGAGTGAGGCCAGAAACATGAGGTCCTCCATAACATTGCTTGTGTGCTGTATTGGTCAGCTGTGTTAGTTAGGGTTTAGTCAGCTAGAAATGGGTTAATTTCCTAAGACTGGAAGACAGATATAATTAGGTCAGTATTTACTTTAAGATGTTTGTAACTGCTCTTCTAAAACTGCTTCAGATTTTTATGTATTTGGAGAGCAAAAGCTAACAAGTGAGGTCAGACACAGTTTTTCTGTAATGCCTTGAATGACAAGTGTTCCTGTGCAATTTTAGTGGGTGGTAAACTAATATGCAATGAACATCTGTGGAATTTGAAAACTTGTTATTGGTTATAAAGCCAGTAATAGATATGATGGCTTGATTAAAATACATAATGTGTAATATAGCAGCACTAAATTTAAGTATTTTAATTATTAGGTGGAAATGAACAGTTGCAGCCAGAAGGCCAGGAAGATTTACGAGAATTACTGAAAAAAACACTGGAATTCTGTTTATCTAGGTATGTATATACCTAAATATAGCAAACTGGAGGATAAGTAACAAGATTGGTACCTAATTTAGGATGTATGTTAATAGTTTCTCAGTTGTCACTTAAAACTGAGTGGAAAGGATGAAAATTTGGGGGAAGTAACGTATAAGTTCCAGAGTATTGTACGATATACCTCTTAAATCTTACATGAAACCTCTAGGCCTAAAACCTAAACTAGCAAATACATTGTTCTAAAGTGAGATTACTTACAAGCAGTTACAGATCAAGTGAATTTTTATGACTGCTTCTGGTGGTTTTTGATGCAAATTAAAACTGCATCAAACTTAAGCCGTTTGGTAAGCTACTTTTTAAGCTAATGATTTTAGAATTTGCATTGATACAAAAGCAAGATTTCTTTTATGTGCATCTTTAGATACCTTTATATTCTAAGTTAAGGATCAGTAAAACAAACAATAAAACAACAACAAACAAAACTACCAGAACTCACAAAACCAATAAATTAAGGGCTCTGAATCATACACATTCCAGTATAGGCTGATGCAAGATCATCAAAGTAGTTTACTTGTACATAATTATTCTCAGTGCTTGTGTCTTGATAAAAGCATCCTAAACACGTCTTAATAACCTAGAACAATTTCTAATCTGTGTACTCCTGCACAGCCAGCTACTCAGTGGTCATTTAGAGTAATGAACTTCACAATATTACATGCTTGTGGGGGTAATGTGCTGCCTGAACAGGAAGATGTCTGAAGGAAAAATAAACACATTTTCATATTTTCTGGGAAGTAAACTATATGGGTAGACTGGGGAGTTGTTGAAAATGCTGAATACGAAATTCAGTGTAGGAATCTGCCTTCTACTATGTGAGGTTTTATTTCATGTTCATTGGCAAAAGTTACATCTGACTTTTCTCTTTTCTTTTTTTTTTTTTTCCCCTCTCCCAACAGAGAAAATCTTGCCAGTGACATGTATCTTATATCACAGATGGACAGTGATCAGTATGTGCCAATAATGACAGTAGCAAACCTTGATCATGTCAAGAAACTCAGTACTGATATGGATTTGATTGTCGAAGTGCTGAGATGTAAGTAAAAATCAGTCCCTTGATGCTAGAAAGCATTTTGGTTATTGCTGTAGGACTGTTAATCTGATTTTCAGTTTCTCTTCCTTTTTTAATGTGTTGTAATAAAATGCTTTTCTTTTTCTGTAAAGTATTAAATAGAGCAAGTGGCTTCCAGTTTAGACCATCACAGTTATAGGACTGCAGATTTATCAAAGCTACTTCACGTTTGACGTATTGAGTAATGATTTATATAAATGAGAATAATGTGAGTTTAAATTGTGGAACGTGATGGGACAACTCACGCCACTGGAGGATCACAGTGGGTGGCTACAGGCTGTTTCATAAGGACAGGGCAGGAAAGAACAAAAGGAGGGGTTGTGCTCTATGTTAAGTAGAATCCTGAGTGTTTAGAAGTCGGCTATGGCAATTGTGGAAGCCCTACTGAGTGCCTCTAGGTCAAGATCAGAGTAGTCATATCCAAAGGGGATCTTAGAGTAGGCATCTGCTACTGACCTCCAAACTGAGATAAATCCAGTGAAGCATTATTTGGGTCACTTAAGCAGGCTTTGGTTCAACTGAACCTGGTTCTTATGGGTGACTTCAAATACCCAGACATTCTTTGGAAGAACAGTACAGCAACTCCCATGTCATCCATCAAGTCCCTGGAATGTGCAGAGGACTGCTTCCTCATACAAATGCTAGATGTGCCAGTCAGGAATGAGGCACTGCTGGACTTGCTACTCAAAAATCAAGAAAACCTGCTTTGTAATATCTTAGTGATAGCATTGGCTGCGATGATCATAACATTCTGGTGATCTGGCTGAGCACACTGCAGGTTAGGACTAAGACAAAGTTTTTTAGATATTAGAACAAACTTTGGTTTGCTCAGAGCTCAGTTGGGAGAGATTCCATGGAAAGCTTCCACAGAGGATAAAGGAGCTAACAAGCTGCTGGAAATAGCTCATCCCCTTTAAAGGTAGGGGAACTAGGTGGAGTGAGAGACTCTCTTGGCTTAACTGTGAGCTTGTGAGTCAGATCAAAACCAAACCAGAAGCATACCAGAGACGGAAAAGTGGACAAATACCTGTTGAGAACTACAAGGGAAGGGCATTGCCATAGCATGCAGAGATGCAGTTAGGAAAGCAAAAGCTCATTGAAATTGACCAGAGATGTCAAAAACTACCAGAAAGGATTCTTCAGGTATTTAACAAGCAGAAACGCAGGAAAACATTGGCGAGCTGTTACATGAGAGAGGTTAATTAGTCGCCTTTAGTGCTGAAAAGGCAGAGGTTCTCAAGACTTTCTTCACTTCTGTCTTTACCAGCACTGCTGAGTCTCAAGCTTTGGGAACAAAAATCCAGGTTGATGCAAACCCGGACCCACCACCAGTGAAGGAGGAATTTGTCTATGAGCAGTTACAATAGGCCCTGACAATATCCACTGAAGGTGTCAAGAGAGCTGCCTAGTGTCATTGCAGGGCCATTCTCCCTAAACTTAGAGAGGTAATGGAGGTTGGGGGATGCCACAGAAGACTGGAACAAAGCACATATCACCCCAGACTACAAGAACTTGCATCAGCATGGTCATCACTAGCAGAGATAGGGGTTGTTATCCTCCTCTACTTGGCACTTGACAGGCTACACCTGGAATACTGTATTCAGTTTTGGTCTCCCCTAAACAAGAGATGTAGACAGGCTGGAAGGGTTTTAGAGAAGGGCCACAAAGATGATCAAAAGACTTAGAAGCCTGCCACATGAGCAAAGGCTGAGAGAAGAACCAGGTTTGTTCCACCTTAAGAAGGCTCAGAGGAGACCTTCTCACAGTGTTCTGGTATTTAAAGAGTAGTACTAAGAAGATGGGAGACTCCCTTTTTACAAGGGGTCCCATGAAAAAGACGTGGGGTAGTGGGTACAAGTTAACCCTGGGAAGATTCCAGTTGGACACTAGAGGAAAATATTTCACCATAACAACAACCAGCCACTGGAATAATGTTCTTAGGGAATTGATGGATTCCCCAGTGTTGGATACGTCTTAAGATTCAGCTGGACAGGGTGCTGGGACATCTTTTGCTTTTGCCAAGAAAGGCTGGACCAAATGATCCTTGAAGTCGCTTCCAACCTGATACTGTATGAATAAATTGAGATTCAGTTCTCAGGAAAGGGTAATGGACATAACCACTAAGGTAGGAATCAGAAAAGAGCATGACTCAGTGTGTGCCTCAGAATAAAAAGCTAATAAATTGGGATTTTCAAGGCTGGAAGAGTGTGAAGATTTTAAGGAACATGACTACTTAGCTTCATGTCTGAAAGTATCCTCAGTCATCTTCTACTTGTTTCTGGATGTTCAAATATTTTGAACTTTAGCACAAAAAGCTTTGCATTGTAAAACTGTTCACAGCATCTTTCTGTGTGCAAAGCTTAATTGCTGATAGCTAAAATATGTCGTCTTTTCTCTCTTAGCATTGCCTTTAGTCCAAGTGGATGAGAAGGGAGAAAAAGTCAGGCCAAATCAGAATCGCTGTATTGTGATTTTACGTGAAGTACCTGAATCTACCCCTATTGAAGTAAGTATTTAATTGTTTAGTAAAGAATGCTTTTCCCTTAGGATCTGGAAGTTAATTTCCTCCAGATTTCAATAAACTTATCACATTTTCTTAATACATTGTTACTTAGTTTCTAACAGCATTTCTAAACCTTAGTTTGGTGCATGTGTGTGGATAATAAATGTATTTGATAGAAGCTTGTTGCTTATAGGAAGACTGTGGTAAAAATGGTAGCTCTGCAAAGGGCTTAAAAATTGAATGTTGTCTTAGGTAGAGATAACTTAATTTTCTCGGGCTGTGGCTTATCCATATGCACTTAGTGCACAGCTCCTTGGATAAATGGCAAATGAAGATGAGGGAAGATAAGTCTTAAATGGAAAATGCCACTGCTGCACCTTGAAGCATGTTATGGTAAAGTACTTAAAGCTTTGCAAACATTTCCATAATGCTGAGGATAGAGTTGTCAGCAGATCACTGAGGAGCTCCACTGGCTTGTGGAATAAGAGTGTGAGAGTAGGCAGCTTGACTCTTTGAAAAGATACCCAGTGCAGCTCTGATGTAGCTGAGACAGTGTCTAATGGCAAGACTGGAAAACGGTGGTTGAGACATAGATTATATCACCTTGAGTTTTCAAAAAGGAGAAAAGGCAAAGATTCTAGATGATGAGTAGGTATTTTAATTTCCTCTCTTTAATTTTACAAGGAAAAATAAAGGTGCTAAGAGTTTTCTCTTAACAGTCTTCATAATAAAATATAAAGTACTGCATTTCAAAAACTTACAGTAAGGAAGTAGCCCTAATAAGCAGGAGTGTGAAACCAAATGCTAAAAGGAATTGGAGGAAAGAAGTTAGTTATGCTAAATACATAGCTTAAAAATATCAGCTGCTTTTAGCTTTCTGTATAATATGTAACCTTTCAAACACTGCCTAGCTTTTAATAGTATAGATGTGTTTTTTTTCTTTTGTCATCAGTTTGTCAGGTTGGACATTTTAGCACTGGGTGGTTGCTCTAAAATGCTTAACAGCAACAAAGTTCTGAGCTGTCTTTATTTTCAGAAGAGGTGGTCTGATGTGTTTTATACGTGGCATGTATAAATTTGCCAGACTGGAAAATCTAGACTCAACTGGCCACACTTAATGGGAAAAGTTTCTGCTTAAATAAAGCCTGAGCATGCTACACTAGAAATCTGACCATAAGACCTCCCAGATTGCATTGTTTTTTGATGCTGCTCGCCTCAACGTTGTGCAAAAATATGCAAATGGATTAAAACAAATGAAAAAGTCCAAGACGTGGGTTGTTTCCTGTAGAACCTAGCTGATTGGTTTTGAGTTAATGTAAACCCTGTTTCAAATATATTAATCTGTAGACACCTGAGTTGAATTTCCAGGTTTCTGCTGAAAGGATTGGGGGGGGGGTCTACCTCATCTGGCATGCACAGGTTTTTGTATGTTTCTGGGGATAAGGGTGATAGAAATAGATGTTTTTCGGCAGTTGATGCCCTATTCAAGTGCTTCTCTATGGCCAAAATAGATTCTCTCCTCTGATTTAAAGGAACAGGCTACTTCTACTTGCAGCATGGTCTTAGACAATGCTTGTTTGAATTTCTTCTAGATAGTGGTGAGATTGGAGAGAGCTGACACTACTTGACTGCAGGTGTTCTGTGGTGTTCTCAGTTCTGTTTTGTAAGCCTGAAAGCTTTTTATCTTTCTTACTGGAATTCCAGTGTTCTGTGCTTTAAATTGATGTTTTCTTCTGTCTGTTAATTTATTTTTTTCTTCCCATCCTTTTCTTTCCCTTCTTATCAAAACCACTTTTCTTAGGAGGTTGAAGCACTTTTCAAAGGAGATAATTTGCCTAGGTTTATCAACTGTGAGTTTGCCTATAATGACAATTGGTTTATCACATTTGAATCGGAAGCCGACGCACAGCAGGTAACACTTTTTTTTTTTTTAAACAGTTTAGAATATGAGTTGATGAGGGTGGGATGAGGATGGCCTGACAAGGCGGAAACTATATTATAACCATGTAACAATTTAAAGAGAAAAACACTAAACCTTTAAAACCAGTAATGCTTCCCCTTAGCTAATATCCAGTTATCAGTACTGTTAAACACCCTATAAGAGTTTTATCTTGTTTGCATATCCTGGTTTCCTGGCCAAAGCTATAATTTTTTTGTACTAAGGACATTGGTATTTTTGATGACAAATTGAAATGTTTCAATGGTAAGAATTAAGATCTTAATTTAATGCTACTGAAGCACTTCTGCAATGATAACTTAAATCTTACTGAATGCAGATTACATCTGAGGGGTTTCTATAGTCTTAACATTAGCAAGCACTTCAAGAATTACTGTCAGGATTAGCCTGTCAAAATTTAAGTTTCCTTTGTTTAAATTATGCTTGACAAGTTTCATGATTTTTTTAAAGGCTTACAGATACCTTAGAGAAGAAGTGAAAACTTTCCAAGGAAAACCGATTAAGGTAAATAGAGCTTTATGCTTTTCTTGGGTGGCATGCTTGTATATGTTCTAGTTTGGGGGTAGGTGGTCTACCTGTGTTTAACATAAATTTGTGGTCTGATCTCAGCAGCCTTTTGACCTGGAGATAAGTTTTAAAACATAGCACATGCCATTATACTACTTTTTCCTCCTTTCTGGCAGCGGTATATCCATCCCCGTATCAGGCCAGCACTCAGCTTTTCCTACCTTCCTTGAAGGGGAAAGCAGTGACTGACAAGTGTCCGGTAAAAGTTTGAGAGATGCTAGTTTGAGCTATTCTGATTTAATTTAAAAGGCTGCTGTAATAAATAATCCAATCTCCTTTGCAGGCAAGGATAAAAGCAAAGGCTATAGCTATAAACACTTTTTTGCCAAAGAATGGATATAGACCTCTGGATATGAACCTCTACACGCAGCAGCGTTACACAACATCCTTTTACTTACCTCCAGTATACAGTCCTCATCAGCAGTTTCCATTGTACAGCTTAATTGGTCCACAGGCCTGGTCAGCCACACACAGCTACCTTGACCCTTCATTGGTAAGTTTCTTGGTTATGAAACAGTTGCATTCTTTTGAAAGTTTTCTATTTTTTTTGTTTAATTCTGAAGTCTTGAGGTGTAGGGTATGAAAGTATCCTGAAGAGAGGAGCTGAAGATACTGATTCTTCTTGAAAAACAGTGCTTCAAAGTTCTTCCCATGGTGTACAAGATGAAGTATTTGAAAATTGTCTCTGGTCTTGGACTGCATTTGATTTTTTTTTTTTATTTTAATTTTTTTTTAACCTTTTAGGTTTTGAAGCAGTTCTTTAATAGAGATTATTAATGAACTGTTACCAATAGAAATCTTCACTACTAAGAGACTTCTTAAAAGACTACTAAAAATCTTCTTTACTAAAAGGCTACTTTTAGTAAAGGTTAAAAGCTTCTTTAAAAATTAGATATTTAAAATGTGTACATGAATACCAGAAAAAGCAATTCTGGTATGTGCTGAATAAACTTAATGGTATCTGATGAATAAGGATAACTTAGTGTTTTGATCTTCCAGCAGGAAAATAAGTTCTAGATTAACACGTTGAACTATCCTGTTTGCCATGTTCTTTAAGTAAAACATTTACTGTGCAAAAGTAACATCTTTTTTGGCAATAAAAAAAAATTTTGCTTAATTTTAAAAACATTTCTTAAAGGGGCTGTTGGTAAGCCTTAGAGCTCAGGTAAGTTTAGAGCTTACTAGCAGTAAGGCCTTATATACTCTAATGGGATGTCAGCTGTATCCTGTAGTGCTGCTTCCATCTTCTCCACTGTCGTAGTCCCATCAGAATTGCCTTGGCCCCTTTTAGTCAGCCTTTGTTACCCTACAAAAACTCATACAAATATAGTTTTCTGTAATGACTGGGAGACTAAGGCTGGCCTGTGTGGAACCTCTTTTTCCCCTCTGTAAATGCCTCTTTCCTTGGGGCTAAAAAACTAGGGTAGCAATGTTCAAAATTAGAAGCTTTTTAGAGGGTTTTTTTGGCAGAGGATTAAAGTGTCCTTGAACAAACTTCCTGTGTACCGAACAGCAAGCTAATTAAAAAGTTGGTGTGCTAAACACTTCATACACAGGGAAGGTAGCCAGGGCCTTTTCAGAGGAAGGCTTTTAAGGGGAGTGAAGAATGTGAGGGAGACAAGGTTATGTAGTGAACAATGTTATTCCAGGAGAAACCAACCTTATTAAGCAGCAATGAATGTGATTCTTCCTTAGGATAAACAAGACTGACTATTGCACAGTCTTGCTGTGGGTTAGTAAAGTAGTTGGGTGGCACTGATGTAGATTAATTGTCCACAGGTTCAAGCACAGCTTAGTGTGTATCTGCCTTACATCATCCTAGAACGTGTATCTGCCTTACATCATCCTAGAACTTTTTGTATTCCACAAAGCTTACTAGTCCTGGCCCTTAAGGAGAAGATGTTACAAGTTTGCCAGCATTAAAGGTCTCATGCCTGTCTTAGTAAAACCAGAAAATTAACTAGCAAAGCTTTGCCTCACACTGTTTTGCAGCTTATTGTCATTCGTTAGCTGCATTTTGTGTACATTAATGTAATAGGATATTTCTTGAACCTTTTATAGGAAGAGCTATATTTGAATAGAAACTACTTGAGAGGAGAACAGGGGCTATGATGACCAGTGACACAGGAATAATTCTCATGAGACAGGGTTGCACTTTGTCTGTATACTTGTATGCAAAGATCAAAGCTTCTCTTCTGCTTCGACTTAAACACTAACCATGCTACATCTCGTGTTTAATTTGAGATTAAATGCACACAGTAATATGGGCATATAGTTTTAGTTCTGAAACTAGAATGTGGCAACACATGTCCTAATTCTAAAACTACCTACTTTTTCATCAAGTACTTAATAGTATTTGAGGAAAGATCTAGTTTGTCCTGCTTGTTTTCCTTTAATATGTTCAATGTCTTCTAATTAGGTTCAGTAGTTGCTTACTGGCTTTGAATTTTAGTGTTCAAGTTCAAACTGTTAAAGCAGAAAGCAGTATTTGGATGAAATTTTGTTCCTAAAATAACTTTATTAAACTCCTAATAGCTATTTTTTGGAGCCTGAGGTAGTGTTTTTGCTAGGTTAGGCTGTCAGTAGCTTAGCATGACAGCTTTGGTTTAGATTTTATTTTCCATTGGTTAGTGATTTACCTTTGCTTTTGAAAGAAAGGTTAAACAAGCCTAAAGGTACCTTTATAGGAAACAGTCTTAATCCCAGTTTTTTCTCATAATTTTATAAGTGTAGAAAGGGTGCTACACAGAAGTCTTACTGTTCTGCATTTTAGTTATTTTCAGGGGGAAAAGACAAGCAGGCATTTGCTATTGCTAATAAGAACATTTCCTGAATGAAACTCAGTCATACATTAAAGTGGAGAAAAGTGTGTTAGTGAGGTTGGAGAAACATGTACTATGAACATGTTTCAAATGTTGATATACCTTGTTAATACAAGACATAGATATGCACCTGCCTCAAAAAATCGTTTCCTAATGTTGCTTCTTTGTGCAGCAAGGCACTAATTCACATTTAAAATAAGTTGGCAAGATGTGAAAAGAATCAGATGTCCACTTAACATCCACTTACTCTCTAGGCTTTATTAGGTATCATGTGGAAGATAAGTAGAATGAGGAACTAAAATGGTGTTTTTTGGATTTAGGGGGGTATTCGCATATAAGTTATAATTACAGGCTTTGTAGGTTAGAGACTCTTTGACGAAGCAGGATCTCTGTACTCTGAAGTCATGCACAGTATGCTGTGAAGTTGCATTACTTACAGCCATGAGTTTTGGCTCAATGTTTTTCAATCCTTTTAATAAAGTATCAGGACTTGAATATATGTAGTGGCTGTCCTCTCAAAAATCAGTATTTTGTCAGTTGGTTACAAGGCATTGGACAAATTCTCCATGGCTGTTTGAGCCAGTCTTTAAGTACTGCCCTGCAGAGAATGTCATAAAATATGTGGATAAGAAAAAAATAGTACTTGGCCTGTTTGTAATTATGAGCATGCAATATATTCTTTAGGTAACACCATTTCCAAATGCTGGATTTATCAATGGGTTCACATCTCCAACCTTCAAGCCTGCTGCTTCTCCACTGACTACACTCAGACAGTATCCTCCCAGGAACAGGCAAGTTCAACCATTTTTTATTAGTATACACAAGATTTTATTATCTTACATGTGGGGGTTTAATCTGCTTACTTCAATAACATCTAAAAATACTTGTGAAATTGAACCTAGTGCAAAGTTAAGTGAGGCCAAAGGGCAGATGGTGCTGCTCTTGTTAGTGGATGTATTGTTTCTAAATGTAAATGGACTGTCTGAAAGCTGAGAACTTGTCTGTTCCATGATTTAGGGTATTCAGATGAAATACTCTGAATGATGGCATGAGATCAGCAGGATTATTTGTACAGTATTTTCAGTTTCAAGTAGTTTTGATTAAAGCTGTAGTTGAGAGTAGACAATAAAAAGGTTAATTTGGTTAACTCACATGACCTGTTAAAATGAATATTTATCATTCTTGTAAACGAAACATACAATCAAGGACTAAAGATCTTACTTCTTCTGAATTCTGTGTATGGACTTAGGCTTCAGAAGATCTCATAGTACGTATGTTGAAATGACTTTTGAATTTGTAGGAATCCTAGCAAGTCTCATATACGACATACAATACCCAGTGCAGAGAGGGGACCTGGGCTTCTAGGCAGTCCTACAATATTCGACTTTTCTGCTGATCGTTTAATCAATGGCGTCAGGAGTCCACAGACGCGGCAGCCAGGACAAAACAGGACGCGGATGCAGAATGCCACTACAAGTTATACCAAGAGGGAAGTGGGAACTGGACGAATGGAACAGACCAGCGTTGAATCCTCTCCTGGATTAGGTAGAGGAAGGTGAGTGTACTGTTGTTCTCTGAACAACCTGTGTAGCTGCTTCTAAAGTGCTTCTTGTTAGTAAAAAGGTATGGTATTAGTACTGTTCTCATTAGTATTTTAAACTGAGACTCTTTCCTCAAAACTAAAATCTTGGAAAGTACTTCAGAGAGTGCTAAACATAGGACAAATGCAAAGTGGACTTGCATACTTTCATACCAAATGGAAATCATTAAGGGCAACCGATGAACAGTTTACAGCTGTGAGATCTAATTCTCTGTCCTTTCTTTGTGTTGTAAGAAAGTTTTTGCATATTATTTAACTTTAGTGAATCAGTTCTGCCCATTCCGTTGTTCAGCAGTGTAGATTGTGCTAGCAGTGCTCATTGTTAGTTTTTTCAGTTCAAAGATCAGCATTTTTCCCAAATTAGACATTTAGAACAGAGAGGATGGATTGGTATGGAGGGAGGAAAAAAGGTTATATGCAATTAAGAAGGCTGTTCTTATGCATTTAAAACAAAAAAACACCCAAAAAACCTCCCACAAAACAATACCTCCTTCCCTTCCCCCCCAAAAACCCCAACCTAGCAAAACAAAAAAAAGGAAACAGCGAAACATAAAAACCCGCAGCAAGGGAGCTGAAAATTGGTGGCACCTATTTTTAATGTGAGAATTTAGCAGACTTATCCTGGATTTTTTCAATACAGTTCTAATAAGTGCTTTATAAAAGTACTGTGCTGCTTTGAATGATGGCTGTGTTTGTGTCTCCAAGTAAATTACATTCAGTGACTTACTAAATTGGAAGGTAACTTGAGTCTTTTGTAGATGATCTATATTAGACTTGTATTGCATCATTACAAAATTAAGTGGGGATTTTGTGCAAGGATTGCAATACTTCCAATTTACCAAATTGTGTTATAACTGGTGAATAAAAGTATGATTAAGAACCTAGGAAATAAGTTTCTTCAAACTATAGGCTACAAAAATGTGCAGGAGTAGTAAGAACTTAAATTTATATTCTGAAGTTATGGTATTGAATATATTAATAGCATTAAAAGTCAAACTTAGAAGATACATTGCAACCAAGTTAGAATGCATTAGCAAATTTTGAAATGTAGCGTGGATGGGCTTTATGTCAATTGAAAGTGGTTATCTGTATTTCAAAAGTTACATAGGTATATAAAAAAAATCCAAAAACTTCACAAAAACCCCAACCCAACAACAAAAAAACCTTTACTTTGCCCACTGACGGGTTTTGTCTAAACCTTGTATGTAATCTGCAGAGATGTTTTTAACACAGGAATTATTTGTAACAATTACGTTCTTATGCTGACTTGTATTAAGATCCACACCTTTATTTTAATGACGGCTTGCTAGAAATTTTTCCCCAAAACACTTTTTTAATAACCTGTGTAGAGTGAAGATGGATGAAATAGCAATGTGAATTAACTTCTCCCATTTTTACCAGCTGCCTTAGATTCATTTATAGGCAAGGTTCTAATAACTGCGTTCTTTCCCTTAGGAAAAACTCATATGGCTACCGAAAGAAAAGGGAGGACAAGTTTACAGTGAGTGTTCATGATCGTTTTTATTTATCTTAAAAGTAGGGTAACAAGTCCAATAGTATGGATATTATGTGGAATAGCAGGTGAGGTAAGTTATTGCACAAGCAATTGTATGTCACAGTTGACTGAAGACAGCAGCTCATTAAAGTCACATCAGTTTACTGCATTTGGGTATCAGAGAAGGTTGTCCATTAATGCAGAAGTCAGAGGAAAAGTTAAAATTAGTCTTTTATAGTAGCAAAAAATTTCCATCTCAGTGTTACTTTCTCAGCATGCCAGTGTTTACATTTAGGGAGAGCTTTATAGCTAAGGTGAAGTTCAAAACACTTGATAGTTACTGTTCTTTAAATGTTGAACATGTTATAGATCCATGTGTCATAATGTGTAGCTAGAATGTTAGTTAAGTGGTCAGTTGTGTTTCTTAAATGCCTTTCTAAGTACCACTTGGTAAGATTATACTAAGATTATAGTTTTGGTAAACTTAAATTCAAGGTGAATACTTAAATAGCCTTGATACTTGAAAAAGCTGGACTAGGCATTGTGTAGAAGAAGGAAAAAAAATATGTAATTTTCTGGTAGGACTTAAAGTTTGGTTTGATAAAGCCAGACACTTCTCTGCAGTTCATTTTTTCCACACGTCGTGTTGATGAAGTTGAACTGTATTATTTCCATATTCATGTTAAAATTGCTAATTCAAATTAAAATAACCCCACTGCATGAGCCATCATGGCACTTTGAAAAAGGTCTGCGATCATTGCATTGTGATTTTTGTGGCTCCTGCTGTTGAGTAGCCTTAGGGGTCCTAGGTAAAGGAGCATCAAGTTTTGGGAAGCATAAAATGACAAGTGGTTCCTTCCCTTTAGTTGCTTTTAGTTCTTGTCAAACTTCTTGAAGTTTGAGATCATGTTACATGTAGGATTCTCAATACTGCTTTCTTTTGCCCTTTCAAACCTACTTGAACTTTTAGCGTGATGTTTTCCTATCAATATTTTTTTTCTATCTTTGAAAGAACAAGGAAGTGGTATAGGTTAGGCATGTCAGTGGCTGGAGTGAAAGAATTACCTTGGACACTCTTACTGACCAGAGAGGCTCTTCTCACTCAGTTTACTGTAAAGATTATTTTAACTTTGAATATAAAACTGGTAGGCCTGAGTTCTTTGCAGACTCACAGTTCCCTTCTCTCAGCACCAGGCTTTAATTGCAGCCTGTGCAGCCAAGTTCTTTCTAGTCTCTTCTGGCCCATGAATCTTTAGCCTGTACTGTCCAGTGATGTAACTTGAGCAGAGGTGAGAGCTGCTGGGAAGGAGTGTACTCTGAAAGATTAGCATTTCACCCCTCTAGACTGTGGAAATAATTGAATCCAGGATCCTATTTCTTGTGTGATTAGTGTACATAGGACATAACTACAACCAGTTATATTTGAAAGGAGTGGTGACTTATTTGAGGTCCTTTTTTATAAAGGAAAAATTATAGAGAGCATGCATGCTTGCATGGAGAGCATGAGCCTTTCTTGATCAGATTGTATCTGAGGCTATAGGCATAAGCCAATTATTCAGTTAACCAATTTTATGGAGTTGGCAGCTCAAAACCCATTGAACTCCTCCCTAGTTTTACTAATTTAAGGGGTTAATGGTACTTGTCTCTTTATGTTACATTTTTCAGGACTCATCCATATAACTTCATGTTTGTAACATACAAAAGTATTATCTATTGCAGAGCTTTAGTCCTCTTTAAGAAAATGGACTGCAGTGATTTGAAGAATTGATGCTAGGGGAGGAAAAAGAAAAAGCCCCTAAAAAATCAAAACAAAACCCCACCAACCCAAAAAGGTTGTTCCTCTTGCAGTTTAAGCTGGGTAAATGTAGTCTCTCTCTGACCTTTTGACAGGTCACCTGACTTCTGGTTTTGAAGGTTTGCAGTCTCCATTGCTGTAGCACTCTTAAATTGTTTTCAGGGGGGTAATTCTGGGTGAGTAGCAGTCCTAGGAGTTGCAGTTGTTCTTGCCTCTCTATTCCTTCCTTACTTCCTTCTCAACACACACTTAATGATATAAACTGGAGTTTGTAAAGAGAACTCAAGGGCAGTTTTTTAGGTATTGCTCTTCATGAGGAAGAAGAGGAAAAAGATTAGGTAATGCAACAGCTTTCTGTCTAGAAGCATTCTTTTCACATTCAGACCATCTTGCTGTATACCCATAAATATTTCCCTTTTCAAAATAGAAATTGTCTCAGACTGCTTTGCATTTGGTATTCTGCAGCAGAGATCACTTTAGCACAGGCCTGAGCACAGTCATGATACAGATGAAGTTAATTTGTAAATTCACTTATAGCATATTACAAAAGGGATTTTACTTTTCAGTGTAAATAGAATTCAGCTTTACAAATCCTTACAAATGCTCCTCACAAGTGATCTTGAACTGTGGTACTGTTAACTCTGGAACTGCTGCGTGTAGCGCAAAATAATTGCGTTTAGCCTATTTATGTTTTATTTTCTACTTGGGGCATTATTTTTCTTCTTAGATTTAATTAAGAAAAATTCTCTGTGTTTCAGAAATAGTTTTGCCACTTATCTTGCATTTTTACAAAGTTGACCATATAAGTTAAAAAGAGGGAAAATGCTGTTGTCTATACAACATGCAAGGCATGCTGTCCCCTCATTTCTTAATATATCTGAACGTGGTCAAGATTCTCAACTCCTGTCCTTCATTCAGAATGTTACCAACTGCATGTAAATGGGCTCTGTATTTCTGTTATATCATCATGTCTAAACCAGACCATTTTCCTTTCAATGTCAGTGTAAGATCTATCCTGAAGGAAGGGCTAGCAAGAAGACTTTTTCTTACTATACCAGTGACAGTAAAGCTTATGCATGCGGTATTTTTAACGATGCTTGTGTATTCCCAGTTAAATATTTTAAGGGCAGCAATGGAAAATGGAAGCTTCTGTTCCTTGGTACTGTGTGGTTTTCTTGGGAGGTGGGATGAGGGAGGCCTCTCTAGAGCTTCACAGAAATAAATCAAATGCAAAATACAGTTCAGAGTCCCGTGTCTATCTTTCTGTCATCCAGTGCAGTAACCTCAACACATTATTTCTGTTCCAGAGAGGCCAAACACAGTCTCCACCACCCCCAAAACCTCCATCTCCTAGCTTTGAATTGGGTTTATCTAGCTTTCCTCCATTACCTGGGGCTGCTGGCAATTTAAAGACCGAAGACCTTTTTGAAAACAGACTGTCCAGTGTGGTAATAGGAACGACAAAAGAAAGAGTGAGTAGCCAGTGTTCACTTTCGTTGGGAAAATACAATATTTCATACTTCTTGTTTTAGAATTTGGTGGCTTATATGTAGAAAAACATGGGGTTTACATGGGTTATAAGAAATGCTTTTAAAAACAGCTGTCAAATGATGTGCTGCTGCCTTCTTCACTTATATCTGAGAAGTTGTTTGGTATTCTCTTTGAAATGGTGTGGAATATGGGCACCAGTGTAAGTAGATATTAATAGCCGAGATTAGAAAATACACTCTTTGCTGTTCATAATTACCTTAGGCTTTTTGATCGACTCAGGTGAAAAATGTGCTAAATTTTCCTTCTGTTTTAAATTCAGTGTTCCGAGTTCTGTATAAAACGCTTGAAAGTGACAAACTTCTTAAGCATTGAAATATGAAGAAGCTGCCTACAAAATCTCAGTGCACTAGGTTATGATAGCTGGAACAAGAACTGTTCCCAAAACCAGCTGGATCCCAGTGTTGTCTTAGTACTTGGAAATGTAAAAATGTATCAAAATGAGTTGGCAACCATTGCTTTCTAGATGCAGTAGAGATACAGCTGAAAATTAATGTTCAGTAGCTGTTCATAGATTTCATTCTTAGAACCGTCTCTACCATGCCATCTGTGAGCGATGGTGTATTCTCCTTCAGCAAGACTTGTGTAACTGTGCGCTATGGAACAGTTTAGGCTGTGGAAGTCAGTATTGGCTTTTTTTGCTATCTCTAGTTTAACTCGTGTTTTCCTGGGTGTACCACAACTGAAGAAGTTAACCCCTGGATATAGCAGTGGAAAGCAACCTGTTGAAACACCAAAATCTCTCTCATGTCTCATCTTTACAACTAGTCTATTGCAGAAGTGTTTTCTTTGGTGCCCATGTGTCAGAGCTGGGTAGGGCGAGTATTGTTGGTAAAGGAAAGAGAAAGCAGCAGAGCAGCCTGCACCCAAAGCAGTGGTTGCACGGACAGGCTATCTATTCTGTCTCTTGCAAGTGGTAATAGGGACAATTACATTCCAGGGTTGCATTTAGGGAGGAATGTGTAGGACAGTGCCGTAGTAAGAGCAGTGTCTAATCTGGAGTACTGGCTGACAGTACTCCAAATTGTAGTCTGGTTTTGGCCGAGATCTATTTTTAAGTATTTTACCCCTGTTATTTCTGAAGTGTTTTTTTACTATCCTATTCCAGGTTTTAAATATAATTCCAGCACTTGCTAATGATGCTGCAGCTGAAAACCCATTGCTCCTCCCATTACAAATATAGCACTTGCTTTGCATTGTGATAGTAAAGAACTTGGCACTTCTCCTCTGTAGAGGCAGTCAGTCAGGCACTGAGGTTTTATGATAGTGCAATATGCTGTCATATTAAAAAGATTCCTTTGATTTTCCAGTGACTTTTTCTGGCTTGTGTGAGTTAGTCTGTGCCATTGTGTGGAAGAAGGGGATTGCACCGTCTTTCCATGTTTGTGTTAATAAAGAATAAGATAACAGCAGACTGGCTCCGAAGAGCAACGGTGGTGTTCCACAAAGGTGTTTGAGTTAATATTAGAATATTACTAATGGACGCAGGCTGCTTCTCACCTTGAAATCAGAATCTTCTCATGTCACCCAATGTAGAGTTACAAAGTGCTGAAGTAGTTACATGTGTTATTCTTGCATTAGAGAGGGGCAAGCCCAGTGTACGGAAGCTAAGTGAATTTAAGTTGTCTAATTTCCAGCAGTTGTTATCCGAGCCTTACATCTTTATGCTGTTAGCTATGTGGTGCTCTTCTAGGTGTAGCTCTGGGGAATGGCAATCATGCCATGTTTTCCAACTGGGAAATTGCAGCACTGTCAGATCAGAGGCCGAGTGTTTTGGCCTAGGAACAGCACTTGTATATCTGCTTGACTTGAAGCTATTCACACTTAACCATGTATCTACAAGTTTCCATGGTCTTGGGCTAGGGTACTTAGCAATTTGCAATTACAAGCGTTTCAACACAGTATTAGAGTAAAACCATAGAAGCTGTTCTCTTATTTATAAAAATCTGCTTTTTATGGCTTTACTTTTGAGTAAAACTAGGCTTAGATCTACTGCAGTAATCTATGATGCTTGATTTAAAACAGTGTCATCAAACACTGTTTTAATTTGTAACAGTGACCACAGGAGTGTCATGTTTTATGACCTTTGAATGGTAGCTGGGCTGATGAAAAGGGGTAGCTGGTGGCTGTCTTCCTCCTTCTGTGCTTGTGTTCTCTTCTGTTGCTGTCTCTTCTCTTTTCAGAACCTGTTCTGGTTTTGGAGTCAGATGGGTAAAAAGCAATACACTTCTAAACCAAAACGTTTATAAATATCAGAAATATGTTTTTCAATATACAGAATCTTTTTTTCTCATTTTGCAACCATTTAAGTTCATGTGTGCATTTTGAACCTATTTGGCCTTTATCTGGAAGCATGATATCACTTGGCAATAGCAGAATCCTTTAAGGGCTGTGGAAAAAGCCTCTTTTGCTTGGTGGGAAATCATGTTATAGAATAAGAAAGGGACTTCTACATGATGGTGATATCCTAGTTAGCAAAAACTTATTTTTTTTTTAAGCTTAGGGGTTTTTGGCACCAGCTATTGGGGATGATGCAGAATTAGAGCTTTGAAGAAGGCAGTTCTTAGTGCATAAATGTGGGAGACTTGTCTTAATAGGCTAACTATGGTTATGCAAACAGGCACAAAGCCTGTTTTGTCACTAGCAGGTGCTAAATTCCCAGGTTGAAAGAAGTGATTTTGTCACCCAGATATGTCCCAAAGGGAGCTAATCTTCAAACTTTCTGGGAAAGAAGCATGATGTGTGAGTGATTTGTCTGTGTTTCTAAATAATTGTGAAGGAGAGAACTTACTGTTACATACAGAAGGATCCAATATATATATATTGTATCTCCCTATAGTTACTTTACCTTTATAAAACAACTTGTAAACTGTTCCCTGATAATGTTAATGTTCAGGCAAACCGTATTGATTGGATACTATGATTGCCCTTCTCTGCCTTTTTTGTGTTCTTCAGAACATTAATGTGGATGCAAGTACAAACACTATTCCGTCGGGAATTCCTCGAGAGCCCTTGTTGCCAGTTTCTTCTACATTGCCCAGGACGTTTGAAAGGTCTCCTTCGCCACCCCAGTCTTCTGAGTAAGCGCTTAATTACATGGCTATAATTATTCTGCTGTGAATCACATTTGCGTTTTCTTTCCTCGGAAGGCTAGGTAGAACACTGTACATAGCTATCAAAATCTTAATCAGTGAATGAAATAATATTGTAGTAAAGGCAATAAAGCTTAGTTTCTGAACAATATCTTAACAGTGGTTCAGTTATAATAGTCATTCAGCAGACAGAAGTTTAGGGTTGTGTTTTAGCCTCTGCAAGTATTTAAGTTTAATGAATACCTTACTGCCTTGTATTTAGATAGCTGTGAAGTGTAGAGAGCAAACACACAATCCTGTGGGCAGTACTGTTGTCTATATACTAAAAGTTTTCAGTAAGACTTTATTTGAAAAATGCAAATAAAATTGAGGTGTATGTGTAATGAAAGCAAGATAATTGAATAACCAAATGGTATCAGAATGTCACAAATTACAGGTAGTGTCAAGTTCCACAGGAATATCTGTTTTAATATTTGATAGCATTTTTAAATATAATGCTACTCACAATTTGCTAGGCGAATTATAGCTGTAACTTCTTATAGTCATATTTGGATACTGTTTTAGACCCATTATTAGATAATTCATCTGTCCTGAAGTTTCACTTTTCATGAGGCTTGCTTCCTGCTGGATGCTTACAGGGACTCCAAGGTTGTGGATAAACCGCAGAAAGAGACACAAAGTACAGAAAGGCTTTCTTCTTCCACACTCAGTACTGCATGTAAATCAGTACAAGTCAATGGGGCTGCCATAGTAAGTGACCTTATTACTTCACTTTCTCTTAATGATCCAGTTTGATGCATTTAACAGAAAATTGCTTACATTGCTACCCAGTGCTGTTTAATCATGTGAGCCCAGCATCCTTAAATTTGAGTGTTGGTGGCCTCATGATTATTTTCATGATACAGTTATGAAATTAACAGTGCAAAAATGTTCAAGATAACTTGGTGAATCATAGATTTTTACCTGCATTCTCTTCTTGGTAGTACGAGGTTAGAAGTATTAATAAATATGTTAATATTTCAACCAGAGTATTCATCATCTTTCAGCTGTTTTAGAGTTTGCTTGAATCAGAAGCATTTTGTGTTCTCACAGTATCCCATTTTTCTGGCATACTGTTCTGCATTTTACCTTGAACCTTATGGTCTGCACAGCTTCTGTAAACATTATACTCAAGACTTCATCTGCATATTTTAGTGCAGCAGTCTTTGGGACAAAGCCTATATTTTTTTGTTCATGAAAGTAAATTACATTTTCTAGGGATACTTTAACTCTGCTATCCTGTTTGCTTTTGATTTCACAGGAACTTCGAAAACCTAGTTATGCAGAAATTTGCCAGAGAACAACTAAGGATCCTCCTACATTGCAACCCCAGAAAGACCAGAAGCCAAACACTGTAGCATGTGGGAAAGAAGAAAGAAAGCCCACAGAAACAATAGAGAAAAACAGAGAACCTCCTCCTGCAAAGTCACATCCTGGACAACCCAAAGACCAGAGGAGACAGTCAGGACGCAGATCGTCCCCTCCAGCTGTTGGCAAACGCTTAAACAAAGAACAGAATACCCCTCCAAAATCTCCTCAGTGAAACTAACACCTGGGGGGATTTGAAAACAGGTCTGCTTCCCACAAATTAAACCCATGTTCCCACTAAGATACCTGAGAATGAGTTGCTGGTTAGGAGCTTGCAGTGATAGTAGGCATATAACAATGCCTGCAAGTTATTTTTCTGTGAAATACTTTTTCCCCTCTTAAACAAACATTCTATTTTTCTGGATAGTTCTGGATAGTTGTTCTGAACCTTACATTTAGGTTGGTGCTTAATTGGAGGTGAAGCTTAGTGTGATTATTTCCTTTCAAGATGTAAAATATTTGTCTTTATGAAAATCAACTTTTTATTAAGCCTCTCTGTGGCTGTGTGAGTGCAAGCTCTGTATAGTAAGTTTTTTCTAAACTGTTAAGCAGAAATGTGCTGCTGCAATATTTTTAATAAACTGGTCTGCAAGTACATATCTAAAGTGTCCAGACGACTGATAACGGCAGCTAGTGTGTGTAGAGTGCAAGGAAGTAGATACGTTTTACAAACTAGTATGTGACCTTGAAGTTTTTTTTATTGGGCTGCTGTACTAAGTGTCAGCAAACAAACTTGCACTTTTAGGTTCAATGAGTAGTTGTTTCTAGCATTTTTAAGAATTGACTCTTTTTTTGACGTTTTGCACACACAAAATGAATCCTACGGAGCACCATAGCAGTCTTTCTAAAATACTCCATTTTGTGACTTACTGCAAGCAAGTAACCATCTTCTCACTCCAGAGAAAAACTGATGTTATAATTTGCAAATACAAAGCACATTGTGAATAGAAAGAATTAAGTCTGAGCTTCTACGGTGGTGAAGCCTGTTAGTGGATGTTATCAGGAGAAAGCCTTGTAGCCTTCTTGTGATAACCTTAGCTTCCCTGTGCTTGTAAGGGAGTTAACTGAGTCAGCGCTGTATATCTGGTTACCCCTGTGCTCTGTGTAGGCTTTTTTTTTAACCTCTGCCCCAAGTGCTCTTTGAAGGAGTTCATATCTTAGTCAGCCTTGTGTTGGCATCTTCCTGTAACTGCAAGCATTGGCATACAGATTTAAATTTTTCAAGACATGAGATAATGGTGTTTGTTTTGTGTGGTGGAGGAAGAGATCCCTGATGTTTACCTCTGGGATGAGGTTTCTCACACTTATTTACTTTAGAAGTGATGCGCTTTCTGAAGGACAAGGATGCACTAAATTAGCAAGTTTCTAATAAAGTTGAATATAAATTATTTTTGTTTTAAAATGCCTAAAGTTTTTCTCTAAGTGTTTAAACTGCAGGAAGTTCAGACAAAACTCGTTCCTGCTGGCTATGACAGTACAGTTTATTCCACAAAAGTGTTTATTTAAACAACTGATTTTTTTAAAGAATTATTTCCATCCAATATTTAAAGACTTGAATTTTATTTAAACTTGAAAATGACTTTGCCTTAACTTTTGTACAAGACAGCTTAGAGTTAATGAGGTCTGACCCCGTGGAGGGTTAGCGTGAGTGGAATACAGAATTACTCAGTTACAGTATGTATCTATTGTCACTGGTCTTACTGGGGAAACATACTGTAGTACAGGAACTAGCAGCAGTTTTTGTAATATACCTTAAAGATCTTAAACAGTTGATCTTTTTCAGATTGTTGAAAAACCTGTAAATGCAAATAGTCAATACTGTATTAAATATGTGCACTTGGAAGTGTGTGCTTTGCTTGTACAGTTGTAAATAATCAGAACATATAAAAAGGTACCCTAAAGAAAAAATCTGATAAAAATTATTGATATTATAAATGTTGCTGTTGAGCTGGATGTAGATAAACTAAATGTTGTGGTTTGAATATTACTTTAATTTGTTGGTTTTTTTCTTTTTCTTATTTTATTCTGGTGTGCTGAACTGACTCTGCCTCTTCACTGCAAAAGGGAAATGGAACGAAAGTCTTATTTGAAAGCCCTCAAATGTTTTCCTAAGTCCCTATAGAAACAAGTGATTTAACCAGTTGAGAAGTGTTCTGCAATGTAAATAGTGAATTTCAGCAGTCAAAATGTAATTTTTTGTCATTAATAAAATCAGATTTAATTGGGAAAAAACTTTAGACTGCTAAGAAAATGTACACTGAAGCCTACTTGTCTGCTTTCAAGAGTATCAGTGCTTTCCTTAATGTATGATTCATAGAATTGTAAAGTAACTATAGAAGTTGACTCCTGATAAATTTCCTATTGCAAGTATCAATTGGTAACTAGTTGACCTTTAAAATGCAGCCTGTTGTATGCTGCAGAATAGGGCATGCTGGAATCTGTTGATTGTTCTTGTTCAAAAAGTCAATGCTATGGGAGGAGATAGGACTCTGACAACATCACCAAAACTGCTCAGCTAGTTCTGTCATTGGATTTTTAATGTGCTTCTCCTTTCCCCAGTGGCAGTGAAAGTGGTGGCTAGATTTGTGTCTGGTTTAGGCCAGCTGTATGATTCATTTTGTTTGTCTGCTGCAAGTGAAAGGCTTACCAGCTGCAAACAATCACAAGTGGTTCCTTACAGAGACTGTGTACAGCTAGTCATGATACTCAACTGGTACCTATGGTGATATATGGAGACCAGGGGGATGTGTTGTGCTGTTCTAATGTATTCTGCTGCCATTTGTGCTAGGTCAATACACTGTAATTATTGCTTACCCAGCAACAGTCTGTTGCATCAAAAGTTTAAACCTTCCTCTGATGTGGTTTTTATAGCTTTTTTTAAAGAAAAAGTGACACACCAAATAGCTGTGTAATATACAACTGATCCGTACTGCATTTTACTTTGAGATTTTGGGGTTTTTCCACTCAGTGACAAAATGGAGTTTCTGGAGTAGAGTTGTGAAGTTGCATGCAGACTGTTGCTACGATACACAGAGATAAAATGTGGCTTTTAAAATGAAAAACCTCCCAAAAGCAGTAGCTGAATTCAAGGTACAGGGATACAGGAATTAAAATTGGCGTTTTACCCTGTAGGAGTGTGTGGTGATGCTTTTTTAGTTCTGGAAACATGTCAGAATGGGATCTGAGACTCCCCTTCCAGGAATTATAAAACCAAAAAACCAAAGGTTGCTTTTAAAACTGAATGTTTCAGATCAGTCCCCCACCACGACGCTGTTGTTTGCCACTTAGAAAGCTGTGAACGGTGGCAGATTTTTTACGTTGCTGCATTATCGTTCACGGACTTGAGCAGTTGGCGTAGAGAGGCCCTTGTCTGAGTGTGGTGCAGCATATCAGGAGCAACAGCTGACTGTAATGGTGCATACCTATCTCTGTATCTCCTCCAGCTAGCTACAGTTAGGGATTCTTCTGTGCTTTGTAACCTATTACACTAATAGCAGCAGACAATCGAAGACTTCTAAGGAGACCTAACAGCTGCCAATTCACAAAATAGAAGTGTAATATGGGAGCCTTCTTGAGGGTTTTTGTTTTTGTTCTTCTTCCATTAAGACTGGAATCAAGCTTACATGTAAACTATCAGTAATTTAAGTTTCCTTTTGTGTCATAAAATGTAAAACTGTCTAATTTGAAAAAATATGTAGGTTAAGAAAAATAAAGATTTAGGCACTGTTGAATTCCTGATTTTTTTAATTAAACCTTTCTTCAGCAGTATTTTTCACTACCTTTTGTCTTTTGCTCCCATTTTTGGAAATGGTATATTTCTAATTTTGGGAAAACAAAAATCTTTGCTTGCTTTACTGTTCAGCACAGCTGTTGTAACCATCACCTAGGGCTATGTAGCAGCAACAAGAACACCTGTACTATAACTCCAAAGGCAGCAATATCTATCTCATAGGTAACTATGGTTAACTTACTAAACAAAAAGCTGGTGTCATGTATTGTTTACTAGAGGTTATAATCTTCATTAGCGGATTCCTCAAATTATTAGAGAGGGTGTTGGCTTGGCTTTAAATGTGCATTCTAATGTTTGGGTTAGTGCTTTGGTTGCATGGCTTTTAAATCCAGCCATGTCCTGGGATTAGTTTTGGCTTTGGCTGGTTTTGGAGATTATCCTGGTCATGCCTCTAGGAAAGAAGAGCTTCTGGGATATCCTGCCTCTAAGTAAAAGATTTATTGTGGAAATACTTTAAAACCTTTTTCCTTTTTTAGGTTTGTTTCTCATTCAGCTGCATCTGACCAAGTTTAACCATGGACGTAAGCACAAAGTACTAACAGTTACTGGTCTTTATAACCATCTTGGGAAGTATTGTAGTAGTATTCTTCAGGTTTCTTCTTCTGTAAGCTTCTGGTCAGGTTACATGCAATTGAGTATCCAGAGATTACTTACTGTCACAGAAACTGTGACTCATTGCTTTTTCATCTTGAGGCTTCTTTAGAAAAAGATCTTACACGGTTTTAAGTTTTCTAATATGCTTTTATTTCACAAACCTCTGGAAATTCAAATGTGTTGATTTTCATGACCAGGCTTCTATGAGTGCAAACACTAAAGTCAGGGAAGTGATTGAATTTCAAATTTTGCTGGTTTATAGGTGTGAGTAACATTGCCCCTTTCATCTCTGCTTTTGAGAAAGTAAGCTGTGTAGCAGTAGAGCACCCTGGTGCCATCCAGTTACATCTGCTCTCAGCTTGGATATGCATCTTTCATATAATTCAGTGCTCAACTGAAGTTGATCAAGTCGACGTTTTCTCCTATTGAGGTGGCACATGGAATGCTGTTACAGAGCTGTTGGGCTGAGTAAGCACAGAAATGCTGTGAAGAGGCTGGCCTGATCTGTGCCATGTCCCTCCTGTCAGCTCCCTCACTGTCAGGCCCTCGCTGGCATAGGTCAGAGCTGCTGAACCATCAGCAAGATGGCGGAAGGCAAAGGAATGTGCAGTCGGTGCCCTGAGGAGGCTGGTGTGGTAATGGCTTGGGCTGAAGCTGAGTATTTGTACAGCTAGCTTAGGACAAATGGAAGGTAAAAAAAAACTGGCTTAAATGTAGCTTTGCTTGCTCAGGTGAGCATGGCTCAGCTCATCACACTTGGTCAATTTTGAGCCTTATTTCCACAATGGGGAGAAGGGAGGAGGAAGGGTCTGGGTTTTGTTTCAGTCTTCTTGAGTATTCTTATGTACGAGCTGTAAATGTGCTGAATCTGAAATCTGATGTATGGTGATAGATTATTAGAAGCCTGTGCATGTCTTTGTCACAAATGGTTTGGGAGCAGTTCACTCTTGCAAAATGGAGGGCAAAACATTTATGTGCTGGGAGAAGGGAGTCTAAGATAAAACCACCCCCTAATCTCTCCTACTGTTTGAAGAGCAAATCGCTGTGTGTGCTTGTGTTATGCACATACGGTATGGAAAGCATCCCACAGTCTGATAGCTTTACATCCCATTTACTGTAGGCAGATGGTGTCTGCAAGGGTAGTAAATCTACCATAACTAAGGGTGCTCTGAGGAAAGAGGGATAAGTGGATGAATTTAGAGTTATAAAACATACCAAAGCTGGACAGATGTATGAAATCTACATGGGTGGAATCATTGATACCTAATGAAATGTATCTGGTGTCTTCTGAAACTGGAGGCAAAGCCGTATGTATGCTGTGCATGCAGCTTGAGATGTCAGCTGAGGCACAGAGTGAGTTAGTGAGGTTCAACAGGTATGGCCTATTCAGTAGTCTCATTTCTGAGACTGTGAATGTTCTCCAGGAGCTACAGTTCATAGGCTGTAGCACATATGAGAAACATTCATTGCTCTTGCTTTTTTGTCTTTGATTTCAGCTTAAGCTTGGGCTTAAGATGTGCAGCAAAGCAGCTTGGTGTGCTGCAGTGGCTAGGGGTCCCACCAGCCAGCCCTGCGTGGCGCGGCTGGATGGCAGGACATGCTGTGTGATGGGAGCACAGGTTTGGAGATGGGCAGTTAAATAGGCCCTGTGGTGTCTGTGGCTAGCCTTGCCTACAGTCTCTTACTCCTCTGCAAGGAGTGTGATTTCTGTCTTGTTTCCCTTTAGAAATAGGTGTATAACATTGTTTTTCATTTCGCCTCATCTGATATATTCTCTTTTCTTTCATTCTTGAGAGTGCATCACTTGTGGAAGATGGCAGCTGTTGATCCCTGCTCCTAAGAATTATGCTTAGTTTCAGAAATACAACAGGCTCCGCATTTTGAAACCTTTCAGTTTGCTGAGGCTTTGGGGGTTTGCTTTTTTTGTTTGTTTGTTTTTGTCCTATTTGCTAAAGCAGCCTTGGTACTGGGAGGGTTATCTTGATATGTGTTGGATCTTAGGCTCTAGATTCACAAACTATATACAATAAATAGTGTGCTCTTTGGATAGGTGCAGCTGTTGCTTAGCTTTATGGTTTTTGATACCAACTTCCTCGTTTCTGTATTTGCTGGAATCTGTGTCCTTCCTACATACTGGCAAATGCTAGCTCCATCTTCTCTAGTATGACTGGGGGTGGTACTGGAGTGAAATGCCTGCCTTAAAGCTATGGTAAATAAGTGCTGGAAAGACCTGTTGATTCAGGCAGTAGACACTGAAGTGACCAATTAGCTGGAGACATTTTCTCAAGGGGTTGTTTTTTTTGTTGGAATTAGCTGTTCTCATGAAGACCTAAGCTCTGTGTGTTTCAAAGCCATCAACAACTGTATGATGGTGAAATCTTGCAAAGAACATACCTTCAAATATCTTATTTTAACACATCTAAATTGCATGACCAAATTTGAACAAAAACTTCAATTTCTACAGAAAATGTTAACGCTTTCCAACAATATTTCCTCAAGTTCCATGTAGCTGTTCTACTTGCAGGTCAAAATGGCAGGTGAGTTACTTGAGTAACTAGTCCAATTCTGACTGTTGGCCGTTTTACTACATTTGCCATCTTTGGGCCTCTAGAAGCAAAGGTGGCACACAGCAATGCCCTGGATAGGTATGGCTGAGGACTGATTCAAGATTCTAGTGGTTCTGACAGCACACGGGACCTGCCACTGTCACTTTTGAATAAAGCAGTCATAGAGTCTTGCCAGTGCAATGTGATGCTTGCATGCAGTTGGGGATCTCCCTGTGCCTTTCAGGTTCTCCAAGCATGTCCTGGGTCAGGGAAAGTTTGTCTGTGGGCCCCTCAAGCTTTGGGTAATCTTGGTGATTCAGCAGCATTAGTGGTGTGCTCCACAAGCACCTTCAGGTGTTTGGCAGCATTTCCAGGCACACCCAGATGTTTTCTGGCTTGATTCAGGTTCTGTGAGAACTAGTGGGTTAAAAATAAATAAAAGGTACTGTCTTGTAAACAGAAACCGAGCAGAGTGCAAGGGAAACAATGTGCTTTGTACCAGGAAGAGAATGGCAGGCTTAGCCAGGGGACTATAAGGGCTTCTCAAGCTCTATGCAGACACGACCACCAAGAGTGCAAGACCCCTCTCCACTGAGATGTATAAGAAGTTTTGTCACCTCTACTCATTACACTGTCTTCCCATCCCTTATCCACAGCTGCCAAGTCAGACTGACCTCAGCATGGTAAAAACTCCCAGGGAAATGACATTAGAATTGCCTTGTAAGCAGTTAAATGGGAGCTGTTGTCTGCTAATACAGCATAAAAGAGCACTGAATGTGTATATAATACACAGAAATTAAGTTATAAACTACAAGGCAGTGGTTGGGACTCAGCTTGCAGATGTACGTAAATTGAATTGTCTGCTTAGTCTGTGGAGACAGGATCAATAGGCAATGGAGCTTGGAGAGCTGTTCATCTGCATCTTGATCAGCTGAATTCTGGCCCTGCATCTTGATCAGCTTGGGTAGCTCTTCAGTTCCACTGAAATATGAGGACATGCATATACACACCTTGGGAAGATACCTGTAGCTGGATGTCCTGATCTGTGAACTCAATTTCTTAACATGAAAATGGACAAGTGATACATTTCTTTATTAATGTAAAAGCACACTTTGTGTCTTTTGAAGTGTCTGCAATCATAGCATGGTTTTGGATTTGCTGTTAAATCTTTTTCTAGATGCAGATTGGTAAAAACTTCTGGTCTGAAGGGATCCCATGAGGCCTTTGATACATCTTTCTCAAAGAAGGATCAGTTGGGTCTTGAAAATCTCCAAGGCTGGAGACAGCCTCTCTTGGCAATTTGCTTTGATGTTTGACTGGCCTTACAGGAAGGGAGTTTTTCCTTGAACCCTTCTCCCTGTTCACTCTCATCCTCCCTCTGCCTTGCTGTACAGAGTCCTGTTCTGTTTCCCTAGTGGCTTCCCATTAGGTATGGGGGCTGCAGCTATGTTTCCCCCAAGCCATCTCATCTCTAGGCTGACCAAGCCCAGCTCCCTCAGCCCCTCTGCCCAGGGTGAGTGCTCCAGTCCCAGGCACCATGGGGATCTCCTCTGAGCTGCTGCCAGTTCGCTAGTGCTTTTCTTTTATCAGAGGCCTAAAACTGGACCCAGTCCTTGAGCTGCAGTCTACCTTCCAGCGCTATTCCACACCAGGGAGAATAATTCTAGTTGTTTTTTGCCTTTGCATAACTGGAGACTTAGAAAATTTCTGAAGCCCACTTCTTTTAAGAGGTTATGCAACACGTGACAAAGTCTGAAGCGAGTCACAGTGGCTGCTTATACCCTTAATCACCACCTCTTGGAGTTGAAGAGTACTTGTTTGGGTTTTTTCTTGTAGCCTGTGTCTGCTATTATGAGGCTATAAATTTTTGGAAGTATGGATTGTTGCCTTAGTGTAATAGAGGAAAAAAAGTCTAGAAAGGCCCTCAGGAAATTGCTATTGCCTGGCTTTTGTTTTCTCTATGGCAGACAGATTATTTGGTACATTTATTGTGTTTCTACAATGAAACTGTCTTCCCAAGCAGTCTAGTCCAGTGTTGTCCTGTTCTTGTCCTGCTCCCAGCCTCCTTTCCAACCCTCCTTCAGCCAGCCACCCTGGCTCTTCTCCCTGCTCCTTTGGGACACAGGAAAGGAGCCTGAACCAGATGTGAGCAGGGGGACAGGAAAGGAGAGACAGAGAAAAGCTGAAAAAAAATTAGTCTTGAAAAATAAAGCTTTTGCTCCTCTTGCTGTGAGGAGGGTTTCCATGGCCAGTGATGGAAGGAGGTTGCACAGGCTGGCTGTTGATGCTGACCTGCTGCCCCACCACACCATCCCTGCCATTGGTGTAAATGACAGAGCTGGCTCAAGTGAGATGCTTTGCTGGCATTGAAGATCATTCCCTGTTGGAGTTTAAAATTCCAGTGTATAGAAAATAATGCAGCAGTCGTGCTGGTTTGCATTTCAACTGCTATTTAATCTGGTCAAAGAGAAGAAGTGGAGAACTTGTGCAAAGCATTTTATGATGTCTTCAGTGTTCTGGCACTTATTCCAGCTGTATGTGTTATAAAAACTAAAGACCATATCTCTTTAACCTTAAGAGTGACTCTTAGCCAAAGACATGTCATAGTAAACTAATGCTTCGAATACTTTTCTGGCTGTATCTGAGAATACTTTACTAGATGGAGCAGTTGCTTTCTCAGTGTGTTCTTCAAGGACTAGGAAATTAGTCCTGTCTTCTAAATACACTTCTAGTGCATTAAACTACTGACAAATGCAGCACAGCCATTCTAAACTGATTTGTTTTAAGTGGGCATCTGATGACTCAAATTATCTGAACTTAGTCACTTGGATGTGGCTCAGCTGTTCTATTCAAAGGAAATAATCTGGATGCATCTGCTGTTTCTTGCTCTCAACACTGGTCTAGGACTGTAGGAAAGAGGGCTGAGCAAACTCAAATAGCTCAGGTTTGATAGGGACAGAGCATGCACAGGGTCAGTTACTGCACATTGCCTGTTCCCTGTGGTAACTGAGAGTCTAAGCCCAGAGGTACAGGGAGGGAAAGCAGTATTCTTTAAGAAGAGTATCTTTCAAGGGGACTATCCATCAGTGTTGCTAAATCAATTAAGTCAACAATCAATCACTACTTATGTTTGTCCTTAAAGAAAGGAACTTGCCAGAGCTAGTAAATTGCCATGCACTTTAGAGTATATTGATTCTTAAAATTACTAAAATATGTTATTAAATGCTAAATTATCAAAGTCAGTTCTCTTTGACCATGGGCAATGTGTCTTTTTACTAAGCAAGAAACCTGCAAATAGAGATTTGTAGGATCCTTTTATATATTCCATAGTATTTAAGAGATTGTCTGATTGTCTAATTACATGAACATTCTTGGACATAAATTGCGTAGCAGCCTGGCACACCAGCCTTCTCCCACTAGCTTGCAGTGGAGATCTCTAAGTGTTGCTTCTCAATGTTCTTCTTTGTGGGAGGCCCAAGTGAACTATCTGCAGGATGCCAGCTTCTACCCATAAAGATGCTGAAGCCATTTGTCTTTAGTGATACAAAAAGCACTTCACAGAGATGCCTGCACTATGTTCTCATGTGTAGATATCCAACCAAACACCATTTATCACACTGTGTTTGTTAGAGATTCAGCTTGTGCTGAGGAAGCATCGTGATATTTTAAAAAGAAAGCACCAGTTCTTTGACTAAAAGGCTGTATTTACAACTGCAAGGATAATTAATACTTTCATGCACTTTTAAAATGTGTTTGCATCTATTAGTTTTTCTTTCCCTTTATTGAGGGAGACAACTGGCTTCTTAAATCACACCCTCCAACCCCACCTCAGGCTGTGGAGTAGAGGTTAGACCTGTGCTGCCGGGCTTCGTTTTAGGTGTTTCTGACGCTGAGGAGGGAAGTTCCAGACCTCTCCAGGCTAATGTTACTTTTATTATAATTTTAGCTATAATGGGGTTTTCAAGAAGACTTGCAGGGAGATCTGACTTGAGCTGGTAAGAGCTAGCTTATTGCTGGGGCCAAATACGAGTCTACTGGTTACGGCTGTAGGATGCAGAGGATGCCTTTCCTCCATCCATCCAGCAGTGTTACTGGAAGGCAGGATAAAAATGAAGATATGCATGACACCTAAGCTGAGCTAGGGCTGGGCAAATACCCCTGTGTTGTCATGTACTCCTTGGCTGGGAACAGAGCACATAGCAGACTTCCATCTAGCTTAAGGTTTTTCGGGTTCTTCAGTCACCTGAGGCTAAGGAATGGTGATATGTTTCCAGGTTAGGGGAGCTGAAATGGCAGCATTTTGGTCTGGATCAAAGCTGGATCTGTGCTTGTGGGTGTACAGCTGCTCAGGATCAGTAGCTGCAGAGTACTCTCTGCAGAATTATTATTCAAACCTTAATAATAAGGCTTGAAGGGCTTGTGAGCCATGGGCTGCCAGGCAAGGTGGCATTTGCTCCTGCTGTCATGAGTGGTGCTAGGGCTTCTCCCAACAGTGTTTGGGCTGGCTTGAATAGGTGGTTTCTGTTACACTGCTTTGGGTTTATGCACAGCACCAGCTCCTGGATGTTGTACCTCTTCCTGAGGAGATGGGTGTTGTTATTTGCTGGAACGGGACATTTAGGAATTTCAACATGTTTTATGGGTTTATATACATGATCTATATAGCTTAAAATGCTTGCTGTCTGTGCACATGTACTGAGTAACTGCTGCTCTCCTGAGACTTCACAGTCTTCACATATCTGGCCATTAAGATTTGCAAATCTTAGCTGTCCTTTTCCTGTGAAGTTATACATTTTGATAGTACAAAGATGATGGACTTGCTGTGGGAACTGCTGCCTGGTTGTCTATGGTATTTATTATGCAGCTGACCTAGATCATGCTGATTCCTTCTGGCCTTCAGTCCACAAATCTCTGTAGAAGCACGCCTTGCCCCACGCTCTCTCAAGCAGATGGTCAGGCAGATGAAGAGCAGAGATGTGCTGCTTCACCAAGAGCCTGGCTGGTGCCAGTGATTTTAAAAAGCAAGTTGGAGGAAGGAAAATGTGTGATAAAAGTGTGACAGAATGGGCTGGAACTCTCTCCTGGAAGGACATGCAGGATGGGGACTGGGAGGAGGGAGGTCTGTGGATCAGTGACTGAACCCAAACTGAAGGAAAAGTAGGAAAGGAGAGAAAAGCGTGACCCTGAGGTGTGAAGGACTGGGATGGTCTCTGCTGTGTTAAGCATGTTGCTTGTCTCTTGCTGCCATGGGGTTGGGAAGTTTGCACTGCTTCCCTGTGTTAGATGAGAGTAACAGCATTGCTTGAGTCCCCTTAAATACTGTGGCACAAAGGACACATAAGCATCTCAGGCAAGCGTGAATTTTATGTTGAGTGGGAAAACTGAAATGACAGAAGGCATCTGAGAAGAAGGATGGTAGCTGGGATCACAGTGATTTTAGCAATGTCTAGCAGAAAGGTTAATGACAGGTCAGGGGAAGATCAGGGATACAGAAAATGGTTTATCAGCTGAGACAGAGGAAAGCCATCTCTAAGTGCTGTAGCTGTGGGATATGTCATGGATTTGGGAGGACAGTGACTTACAGCTGGTCCTGGAGCTCTGAGGGGCAGGAAGAGGGCATTTTGCACAGGCCGCCTTTAGCACTTTAAACCAAAGTCCATTAACAGATACCATAGCATGGAATGCATGCTGCTGTCTATTGGCACGGAGAGAGAAGTGCCCTTTATGTCTTCTTCCCCTCTCCCTGGCAGCCTGATGGGTTCTGATAACCCACTTAGTGGGCATGTGGGTGGTGGGTGATGGCGTCAGAGTGACGGGAGGGAAGCAGCTCCTGCCATATCCACACTGCTACAGCACTCTAAAAATAAACTGTCTCACATCGGGAGCCTCTGGCTGTGCCTTGGATCTCCCAGGCTGTTCCTCTCCCTGGCATGTCTGCCAGTGCTGCGCTGCACAGCTGATGCACTCTGCTGCCTCAGAAGCATCTGAGCCACTGGGGACCAGACTATGGGGATTGGATGTGTCTGCACAGCAGGGAGCATAGAGGAACCATGGGGATGTCACCTGCTGCTGCAATTTCAGGGGCTAGGGCACCCCTGGCAAGCAGCTTCTCTGGGTGCTAAACTGGGAAGCAGAGATTTGGCCTTACCCCAGATCTGCACTGTGAACTGTAGGGCGGGTTTAATTCAAAGCACAGGTCACAAAACTCTGCTGCACTAAGTACTCTTAGCTGCGTCCTGCCCCAGCTCTAGCCTGCAAGCTAGCTCAGGTAGGAGGGGGCCCCAGGCCGGGCCTGACCAAGGGTAGTACCAGTGGAAGGTGGCTACCCCCATGCTGGGCTCCTGCTGTACTTGCCACTCAATGCTTTCACCGTGTGCTAACATGGGCTCTGGCAGTCCAGTCCCTACTGTGTATCTCTAACTGGCGGCACACTGAAGCACCCTGCCATGGGGTGCAGCAGTGAAGGGCATGACACGGGGCTTGGAGGCATCTAGCAGGAGGCAACACTTGGATAGGTGATTTATTTACATATAGCAACTGTAAGGTGGTTCCTGCAAACATAAACATGAGACACAAAAGAGAACAAAACAGAAAATAAAACCCAGGAGCACAATGTTGCTGTAAGAAAAACATACATGCTATTGCTGTAAAAAAAGCATGTGCACCAGTCTCCCTTTCTCCCTTGCTTTCTTGGCACTTCAATAACAGATCCAGTGCATCAGCCCCAGTGGCTGCTGGTGTTGACTAGGGCAGGCTAGGCTGGGAAGAGGTTGCTTTTTGGCTGAGGTGTTTGTGCTATCAGTGAGACCACCAGCTGTTCAGTGGGACCTGCTGCTGAGATCCTCATCACCCTGCCTATGGAGTTGTTGCTGACTCTTACCTATACCTATGTGGTTCCTCCTGCATCTTATTTCCAGGCTTGAGGACTTAACTGGTAACAGGTCAGAGATTTTAACACTTTTTCAGGCTAAAATAGTGTTAGAAATACCAACTTGCTGAGGAAAATGATGTCAGCCTCAGGTAGAAAACTACTTCTGGCTGCTGTGGCACTTGTTTGGCTGAGCAGATTAATGATAGATGAGAACATGCAGCGCTGAGTGTGGGCAGGCTGTCTTGCATATGGATCTGGCACAACACTGGTGGAGTTGGGACCCCATCTCATGGGGCTGGGAACAGGATGGTGACTTAACCCTCAACATCATCCAGTGTGCTCTTGTGCCCATTGGCATTCCTGGCAGAGGCAGCAGCACATTGACCGCATCTCAAGTGTTCTTGAGTGGGTGCAAGTGTAAGGACCACACATGTGTGGCTGCGTGTGTTACTCCTTATGTGACCTAAGAGTTGTCCAACTATCCTGAGAACTATTTCCATAAAGAAGATAAAATTGCATTCAGAAAGCTCATTTACTATGGCGCTACAAAAAGCATGTAACACTTTTGTACATTCAGGGGTAGCTGAAGTGAAGGTGAGCTTTGAGCTCAGACACCTCTTTTGACAGGCAAAGATAAACCTCAGAAATGCTCTTCCACCTTTTCCACCCAAGCTTGCTTGTACAAGAAGCCTTTCTATGCCTATTCCATTTTTATCCCATGTTTCACAGTGTTCAGAGAACCACCGCCCATACCTTGCCTGCGCCATGCTTTTGGGTGAGCTCAGGTATTGGCATTCTGCCGTGACTATTCCCACAACCTGTTACTATAACAGAAGGCTGGGGCTTCCCAAGTAGCGGGAAAAGAGGTACAATGAGCATGTACTGTGCTTACAGCACAGCTTGCGAGGCCCAGTATTCAAAGGCATCACTAACTCCCCTGAAATGTACCAGCCTGCAAAAACAGTTGCCCCAGGTAGTCCCCGTATTTTACAGTTTCTTCCCACAGAGTGTATGTCAGATTGTAAACCCTGGAGAACAGCAGTGAGCAGAAGAAATAGGGACACAAAATGTGTGTTCTCCTGAAATCCCTATTGACGTCAGAGAAAAGACTCCAGCAGACCCTTGGCTAAACTGGGAGTTTGTCCTGGAATCTTTTCTCTGGTGGCAGCACCATACCCACCTCTTTGCATTGTAGCTGGAGCTGACTGCCATGCCATCTCTGGCAGACCCCTGTGGATCATGGTTTTAGTGCGGCCATGGGCATCCCTAAGTGGCAGTGGCTTCCCTGAGCTCCTCTGGCTTCTTGCACTGCCTGTCCCCCATGCGGGCAGGAGCTCCTGTTTGTAGGAGGATGTGAGGAACTAACTGAACAAATGAACAGGCCAAGAGAAGGAGAATTGAATCTGAGCTTCTCGCTGTGTGACACTGAAAAGCTTGTCACCTTACAGGGCTTGGAGTCGAGAGGGTAAGGCACTGAAAAATTCATGCCAAGGTTTCAAAACATCCTGATTAGGATACACAAGAGAAATAGATCAAAACCAAGAATCAGCATTTTGAAATTGAAATTGAGTAATTAAGCAAAGCTAACATGATCACAACTTGGTTTTTCAAAGGGAGGATGTGGCTTAAAGCTCTTGTTTTGTCAAGCAACAAAGACAAGAGGGAAGACTTGGTTCTGGTCACTCCTAATTGCTTCCTCTGTGACTGCAAGATGTGCACAGAGGAGGGAAAGGGAGAAGATGGGAAAAGACTGGGAGAACACAGCACTTTTGGGATGCTATTGGTGCCCATGACAATTCCAAGGGATCCGTCAGTAGCAGCCAGGCCTCTGGGCTAGATGTCGTGAGTCAGGGTCTCACCTTGCTGCCTCAGGTGAAAGGCAAAGCAGTAGGAGGGGAAGGCAGGAGAAAACTATTGGGGTAGGGAAGAGAAGCAAAGAGGAACAGTTCACACATCCTAGGGCAGTGCCCTTTTGGGGGAATGAGTGAGCAGATGGTCAGGAACCCCCAACTGGTGTGTTGCCTCAAGCATCAGAAGGACATTAGAGCTTCAAAACCGCAGCCTGATGGGAGCTGAGGCCAAGATGACACTGCTCTGTGGATCAGGGAGTGCTGCTTGTCCTCCTGCGAGCTTCTTGTCCCTTTGATGGCCAAGCTTGCTCAGCCATGTTAGTCCTCATTAGGCTTGCTTGGCATTAGTCATCTAGAGGCAACTGATTTCCAGCCTTATGCACAGGCTTACCAGGCCCTCAGCATCATCCTTGGGCTGCATCAGTCAGTCCTTTTGCTCAAACTGAGCCAGTCCTTCATATGCCCTTCTCATCTTTTCCTGTTGATGCTTGTACCTGGGATGTCCTGGAGCTTTAATCTACTTTTGGCAGCTGTGGCTGCTCTCCTGTTTTGCAGAAGCTGCTAGAATTATAGCAGTGCAGCTTTTCCCTTACACCTTTGGTGAGCAAGAAGATGTTAAGTACGGAAGCACGCAGAAGCAAATGCCAGCACTGGGAATGCTCCCTCAGCTCAGCTGCCTTTCCCACTGCGTTTTGGGACTAGAGCACTCAGGGTAACAGGTCTGACTCAGCCTGATGAGGTGGTGCTCGGAGGCAGAGATTAAGAACAAGTGTGAATTAAATGATGTTCAAAGTGTTAAACAGCAGGTGCTTCCCTGCTGTAAATATTTTGACACCAAGCTTTGTGAGGGTTTTAATCTAAAGGAAGCCGCGGGGCTGGAACAGACCCATTCTTGAGTGGTTATGGAGATAGATACACTTGTCTCAACCTGTGGCACAAAGCAGTGAGAGCCTGCCTTGTTTGGAGTCTTCATCGCTTTTGGCAGGCTTGGGTCCAGCTCAAAGGCAGGAGCAATCCCACCATGCCCTGCCCCCAGCACCTTTGCAGCAGTGCAGCTGGCTCCCAAGCAGCACCATAAACCCTGTCTGACAGTGACCCTGTGACTTTAGTGTTTCTGGCATGTTTTACTTTAACCAGTATCAAAGCATGCAGCTACAAATGGTGCTTTCTTCCTCCTTTTGTATTTATCTAGTGTACTGAGAGAATGAAATTTCGTTCTTCGTTCTTCATATTTAGTTTTCCTATCTGGCACTAGAGGGCAGAAGGAAGGGCGGTGGAGCCTTTGCATCCCAGACCTGTGTCTCCTCAGCAGCTATCCAAGAGCGCAGAAATAAATCTCGCTTGAAAGGTTTCTCCCTTTGCCCATTACAGATGCGCATCAAGGGTTTCGTGCCCCAGCCTCTTTGGTGCTATTAAAGTTTAATAGTTCAATGTTGCATTTCAGAGGTAACACAATGCAAAGTAACCCTACGTGCTCCCTCTTCAGCAGGCTCCATGCTGAAGCAGCCCCCCTGTTTGCTGTGGATGTAAAATAGGCATTTGTGGTTTGTGCATTTTGGGAAATGACTTTGTATGATGGAGAATTTGCTTTCTTCCTTGCAGCAAAGCTGCCTACCTGCCCTTACTGTCCCTTTACTTTGAAAGCCTTGTCACCCCAGCCCAGTGCCTGTGAAAGGGTGTTTCATAGCTCCGCAGTAGGCAGGGGGAAGGTAAGAGGGATGTGCAGGGTGCAATTTGCCAAGGATGGAGGTGCTGGAGCCACATTATGAGCCAGGAAATACCAGTTCTTCACAGACTGGAGGGATTCCTCATTAAAATCAATGAAAGCAGGGCATTTTCATGGTGCACACAGCTGGATGCCCCATCACATATTTCTTCTTTCTGCCAGAGAAACGCAATCTGGAAGCCACCACAGCTACGGCACAAGAGGATTAAACCCCACTGTGATGCCCCTGACCACCTTTGTCAGGAGGAGAAAAGAGCACATGAGCAAGGGCAGCTGAGCACCGTGTGCCCTGATCAGGAGGGATGGCTGCTGGCGTGTAGATATGGAGGGGTCGCTGTGAGAAAGCCACAGCAGGTGTAACACTGGTTCTGCTCCAGGATGAGGAGAAGTTGAAATCAACCAGACCAGCTCCTTCTGCATGCCCAGCTGCCTCTATGTGATGGCTGAAGCATAAGGGGCAGATGGCAGTGGATAGCAACTCACTGGTTTTATGCCCCTGTTGAATTCATTCTATTTTAGCTCTGATTTTGCAACTTCTGTACTTAGCACACACAATATAAGTGGTTATTTAATCAACAAATAAGACAGAAAATAGTCTTCCTCTTTATTTTTCATCCAGTTTGTCTCTCCAGTGTATCACTGACTAGGATGAAATGATCTGACAGTTGTGGGTAGTGGAGAGAAACTAAATCTCTTAAACTCAAATGAAACTGCACTGAAAAGGGTTTTCACAGTCTGGCGCACTTTCTGAGATTATGAATTTTATTCTCTTTTCCGCAAAGGAACAGGAATCTTTCATATGCTAACAGTAAAAATGACACTAAAAGAGCTAGTAAATAGTCCACTGGTCAGAACACTTAATTTGTGGAAGAGCTGATGCTGGATTTATTGTCTACTCATTTTGACCTCTAATGCACATTTTTTCATGAACAACACTATTTTTTTCACGCAAAATTTTGGTTCCAACTGCTCAGCATTTCCTGAATGGAGAAAATGGTTGTCGAAACTTCTGACCACATCCTACCACAGCAGCACTGAATGCTGAGGGAAGCTGGGACCAAATCCAGCACTCCCTTGTCTCTCCATGCACTGCAGCAGTACCTGCGAAAGAGTGATGTCCTAGGTCCAGGCTGTGCTAAAGCTCCGTCCAGACCCACCAGTACAGTGGTCTTTTCCTGAATTAGCTTGCAGTGTCAGTATGCTGATATTCACGTCCTGAAGCTAATTTAGCAGCTCACTTTTGTACATAGTCTAATCACAGAATCACAGAATGGTTTGAGTTGGAAGGGACATTAAAGCTCATCCAGTTCCAACCCCCTTGCCATGAGCAGGGACACCTTCCACTAGACCAGGTTTCTCAAAGCCCCATCCAACCTGGCATATGGCATAATGCATAGCTCCAGGACTGGAAGGGCCCATGCTGCTGGCTCTCAGGAGCCACTGCAATGTCCAGCTCCTTCTCCTGGCCCTGGGGAGATGAATGGAATAACAGTATCAACGAAGAGGTCTGTGCTGTAACTGAATTATAATGTTTGGAAAATGTCAGGAATATGTGAATGTAAACAAAGAGATGTAGGACACGAGTCCCATTAACCACCAGGGACCCAACGCCCTGAAGGTTTTGCATGTTCCAGGCATGGAAATCAGAGCAAACACTGAGGCCAAACGAGGCAGCTTTGCCTGCAAAAAGCGTGTGTGGGTCTGATTCTGGCACCACTGCTGCTTGGTTTCTGTTCATTGTGCTGCCTGCTCAGCGTCAAGCTGCTCTTCTGCATGTGCAGGCACAGGGTAAGAGGGAGAAATCTGCTTCCAAGGAAAAACACAGGAGAAATATGCAAGGAGGAGGGAAATTGCAAAATTCAGAATCCAAGCACAGAGGCTTCCTCCTCTGATCATGCACATCATGTCATGGGGTTTTTTAGGGAAATAACGCACAATGGCTTACGCGTATCTGGAGAAGCAACAGTTCCAAGACATAACTTCATTTTTTGCTGTTTAGCTATAGTAGCTACCTGTGGTTTTGTATTTCAAAGAGCTTCTTCCAATGGGAACCACTACTAGAGTTCCACAGTGGCTGCAGTGTACAAGCAGAATGTTTCCTCACATCGCATGTTCAATGTACATATAAAGGTACCTGTTCTGGAGACAGCCACCTGCACACAGCCATTTTCTACTGCTCCTGCTCATTTTCTTTTCCCCTACCTACTGAGCTGTGAATTCCCTTATGCACCAGTGGAGTTACTGCTCATTAAAACTAATCAGCTGAGCAGATGCTGAAGAAAATAATGGGCTGAGAATAAAAGAGGATGTTGGTCATACATCGCCAAAAATCTCAGCAACAGGCTTTTGTAGTTCACTGAGTTTTCATTCTATTCCAAATCAACATGCAAACCAGCTCCACTGGGAGGAGAGCAGCTCAGCGAGGAAAGGGAGCTTCAGATTATGAAGGATTGGTTGCCAAATGATACAGGAGGAACCCATCATATAAAATATTCTCCACTGAACAAAGCTTGCAATACGGTAATGGATGTAAATGCAAGTCAATCTTATCCTATTGCCACCACAGCCATAATTGGCAAAATGAAAATTCTCTCCCTGCCCATGCCCTGAATGTGTACCTGTAGTACGGGAAGCTAAGAAGGATGCTCTTGCTTTCAGTAAATTGATACACGTTACAGAGAGGAATCAAGCTCAGAAAATGGCCTACATTAAGTTAATATCTGAGTATACAAATAACTTAGGGCCAAAATTAGCCTTCAGTTGCATTAGTGTAAATGCAGGAGAGCATCACTGGGTGGATGGGACTATCTGGACTGTAAGTGGAGGGAAGACTTGGCCCTTAGAAGACTATAATAGGAAGAAGAGAGACTGAATCCCATTATCTGGTTTTGCAGGGGAATTGATAGTGGTTTCCGTATGAGCGTGCCGCTCCAGATGGCAAGCTGATGAAAGCCCTAACATGCAACAAAGGCAGGGCTCAGGTATCAGCCTGCAGTGCAGAAGCACACCAATGAGACTGGAAAAAATACAGCAGCGAAAGGTGGGGAGATAAAGCTGTGTTTGCTAAGGTCCTTTTTTCTAATGGTTCCAATGTAAAGCCAGCATAACAGTAGGCACATTTTTAGCATATCAAACATACCCACTGTTTTTCTGGCAGGGATGCAGAAGGGGGCTTCATATTTCATCTGTTTACCTTGGTGGTGCTGTCTGATGCTTTCTCGCATCAGATGCCCTGACAAACACATTTTCACTCCTGACAATATTTTGTCTTTTTGCTTTATAGCTTTAACTTTTGATAGAAAACTTGGAGTCTCTTTTCCTTGGGATTCACATCAGCAGCCTTTTGAAATGTATTTCTGGTCAGTATTTGATTTGTTACAGAACAGGAATAATTTTTGGTGAGGTTTTATTTGCATGCAGCAAATATGTCTGGTGATATTTTTATCAAAGCAGCTCAAACAGCTTCAGGAGTGAATTTCCTTTCCTTCTTTTCTTGGTTCTTTGCTTGTTGCATGTTTCTGATTTTTTATTTCCTTTTGGTTGTTTTTTTTTTTGCATATTTTAAAAATCATTTTTATAGCCAAGAACACAAATGATTTACAATCAGAGCTGTGTAAATAGCAAATTTTCCACTTTAGTGGCCAAGCTGGAAAATGGAGGGTCAGTGAACTGCATGCATTTGGAGATGATTTAAAACACAGTATTTCATTGAGAGCTAATTTTTACCCCCTTAAGAAACTAGCTTGTCATCAAATGAGCACAAACATTTCATTTTGCAAGGTCATAAACTCGTGTGTCCGGATTGTCTTTTCTGTTACTGTCGGAAACACTTTGCTGTCCTTCACTCCCAAAAACTGCACTCCGTGGAGGTGCATGCAAGACTGCCGGGAGGAGAGGTGATAATAGCACAGGATAAGGAAGAGGATGCTTTCTTGGAAAGAGTTTTCCTGGGGCTGTAAATTAGGAGTGAGGCCAGACTGGAGGATTAAGGTCTGAATGTCCTCGTGCATTTTGTGAGTTCATCCAGGTTTCACACTGGGGATCCATCCTTCTGTAACTAATGGGCCTGAAGTTCAAGCCTGAATGGAAAGCTTATGAACAACCCTTCCTGGAGCCAAACTTCCATGACCCCAGGGCTCAACTCGGCCTCAGTGTTGCTAAAAGCAAGTTGTTCCTTTTGTGGAGCTGTCAAGAGAAAGCACTCAGGACTTCTGGGAGAATAGAGTCCCCAGTGCAGTCTTAGAACAAAGATTTTGAATCCCTAGATCCCCAAATTCCCTGAATTCCAAGTGTCCTCTCCTTTCCGCTTCCCATCTCTCTCTACATGTTCCTCTGTGGCTCTTCTGCTTTCCTTCTTTTGCCCATGAGAAGCTTGGTTTACTCCCTCAGACTCGATATGGACGGAGCAGTTCCTTCCCTCCTCGGTAGCTAGCAACAGGGGTGACATGAGCCCCCTTTGTTTTTTATGTGAGTAGTACAAGGGTCACACAGGAACATCTGTTTCCCTAATAATTATTATTCCCAACTAGGCTCAAATGTACAAGGCCTTTTTTACATATGTGCCACAGGTCTTAGTAGATTCCTGGTGGCTTCTGAAGCAGGCCACATTGAGGTCAAATGGCTGGCACACAGATGGCTGAATAAAAGAGGACCTGATTTTCATACCCTGCAGGAATCATGGACTGATCCCCTTCCCTCATTTATAGTATCACGCCTAGGCTTTTCTTCACCACTGCATTCACTGTCATATCCTGTGTCTACAGCATGTGTTTCTCCCATCAGCAACTCTTTTTTCTTAGACTATTTCTTTCTGTTTACTTCACTCCATCATCACTGCTTCTCTTTACTTGTTTTTGGGTTTTTTTATGTTTTGCCACCTTTTCCCTGTTTGTATTTTCAGTAACCTCAATCTTGGGCTGGGGGAGAAGGAATAAAAATAACAGCAAAATCCCTTACTCTTTTCGTTTTTTAGATCAAAGATGACTGAGCAACTGAGGGGGAGAATTCAGGGCAGCCTTTGATGCACAGTATTGATGTTGGCTTAGCATGAAAATCTCCTTGTGCTATATTTGGGCCAATTACCAGAGGTTCACATAATTAACCTGAGACACGCAAGCCCCATGTGAAGCAATGAAATTTAAGGCCTAGGGAGGTTAATTCAGATCTTAGATGTTGCTATGATAGGAGATTAGTTACCCTGCTCCTTTGTATTTGCTAGGAATCTTCTTGCTGAAGATTTTGATATTCCATCAAAGTTGTGTTCTGGCAGCATGTCTCTTGCTGTGATATGTGATTGCCTGCCTGTGCTGCTGGCCTGAGCACTGTAACTGGGTTTTTTCTACACTGGAGGTGCTTTTGCTCTCACACCTTCCAGATTCCCACGAGAAACTCTTCCCAGACTCAGTCAAGCTTCTCCTGCACTCTTCACAGCAATGAAACACCACCTAACCTCTTCAGCATCCTGGTTCTGTTTTGGTTTATCTTCTCTGTACAGAGCTCCTGCTGACTAAGGTTTGGTCGAGACAGGATGTCATACTGCTGAGATGGGAATCTGTAAGACCCATGTGCAGACTGACACAGCTTTGTCTCTGGTGGGTGCTGGGGTCTTCTGACTCAAGCCACTCCTCAAAAACTCAGTATTGGCATTAGCTATGAATATAATTTTTCTGTAAATGGAAATGACCTTTAATTCTCACCTACACTATAATGAAGTAGGACCAGTCTTGGCACCACAAGATCTGTATGAAAGGAAGAGCTTCTGGTTCAGACAGGAACTCCTGACTGAGCTCCAAAGCAGCCAGGGGCTGCAAAGGTGAAAACAGGGACAGGCTGACATTACAGGGTTGTGTTTGGGTTGCACTACTGGGAGTGCAGTTAGCAGGTTGAGGGAGGTGGTTTTCACAAGTGCCCCATACAGGACTTGTGAAACTGCACTGGTGTCCGGTTTGGAGCTCCACAGTACAAGACAGAAGCAGGCTGCAGTGGGAAGCTACCCTGACAGTAAGGGAGTGCTTTTTCCCATTATTCTCAGGCATCACTGTGTAATTTGATTCTGTAGGACATCATGGCTCAGATCCACAGAATAACGTATCCAGCTGTGTGGGTCTCTTTGGGACCATTGATTCAGAGCTGCTGCAAGAAGACCCCTCTGGGGTTTGCCTCCTTGGAGCTGGCTGGTGTTTCCACAATATCAAGTATGTGAATATCTGGAAGATGGCTCCCCGTCCCTCATGCCGTCTTCTCTTGGTGCTTACTTCTTTACAGCTGGCTCTTCTCAAGCTCAGAGGCAGGTCAGCCTCTCCTTTACCTCATCCTTCAGATCATTGCTGGTCATGTTCATCTGTGCTCTGGCACTGGTTCGGTGTTCAAAGTCAGCCTGAAGTACACTAGCTTGTCTCCAGAGGAATGCTTTGGAGTTACAGTCCAGCAAGAATAGTTTCCTTTGCAGGTGTCCTGAGACTCATCCTGGAAGAGCATAGAGAAGGTCTGGACTGCATCGGGGCTACATTCTATACATATTTCCCCTCCAAGGGCTGAAGAAACTCCTTTTATTGCTTGAAGCCTGGCATGGAGTCTGCTAGCACACACAACCTTCCTCCTCTTTTGTGGGCTCTGAGGCAACTTGCAATGCTTTTATTTGACAGGTCTATGGTCAGACATCACTGGTCAACTGATGTGGCTTCCTACAAGGACCACAGGCTTCTCAGGACCCATAGCTTGTTTCTGAATCAGGTTTCTTCTGCTGGAGAAGATAACATTCCTCTCAAGCCCCTGGGCCATAATCCCATATATCAGTCATGGACATACCTTTTGTGGGCCAGAGGCAACTTATCTCTTATTCTTTTCATACGCTACAAGGCCATGATGAGAGCTTTCTCAGCACTTCACTTTTTGTCCTTTTTTCCCATTTGTAGGGTCAGTTGATTAAAAGGTGGTGTGATCCCACTCTGGCTTGAACAGAGCAGCATCCCTGCTCATGGCAGGGGGGTTGGAAAGGACCTTAAGGTCACCTAGTTCCACCCCCCCTGCATGAGTTTGGATGGTCATACTGCTGTGTCAGCCAAATCTTACACTCTAACAATGCCTTGGGATAAGTATCTGGTTTTTGCAAGTAAAACTTAAATTAGAGTTTGATCTGTAGTACCACAAATCCTATGAAGTACTGACTGTGAGCTTATTTCCTTGCTCCACCATGTGTAGACCTCTCTCCCCTCTTCATGTGCATTCTGTACAGATTTAAGTTGCGATCCCCAGTACAAAGCTGTGACCAGTTGTTCTGGAAGGTGAGGAGTTATTATAGGTATATACACAGGTATATGGGGAAAGGATAAAAGAGGGAAACCTAAATCATTTCAATAAAGAAAGCATAGGGAAATTTTTTACCTCTACTTTTAGTTACATCAGTGAAATAGTTTATAAGGCTGATGTATCCTCTATGTATGTAGCTGAAAGGATTTTTTTTTCTTGTTCATTGGTACTCATTTTGAAACAGCTTATAATCAGATTTCACTTGCAATGATGTGGTCACTGAGTGTGATAAGGCTTGTTTATTAGGCAGAAACCAGCAGTAAATCATAGTCAGGTAGTTATTAGTGGCAGTACAATGCTTTATTATCAATGCAGCTCTGATTTTTTGGAAATTCAGGACACAAACTAAGATATACTCAGATTGTCCCATAAACATATCCCATTGATTTTTAATGCATTAAATAATCACAGTTTAGTCTTCCTGTCTGCTTTTAGCCATGCATGTTAGGGAACAGATTTGCTTTGAATGATGTATTGCAGCACTTTTCTTTTTGAGTGTTCAGTTCATTCAGGCTAAAGCAGAGAGTCTTCATACCTTAAGTGTCACATAGTAATTTCTATCCACACATACCTAGAACTCAAGGAACCTGAGTGCATACACTGCAGGTTATATAAGCATATATGTCTTAGTATTAGATCTTCCTGAGTAGCAGAATGCGAGTAGCAGTGAAATGTAAGTTTTGCACTGAAGTTATTTGCGTTGTCATCAGTGTTTATTCACTGATGCAGTTCAGTTGTGGTTTCAAAAGTAAGTACAAAGTACTTACTTAACGGGATTAAAGCCTACTATTTGGATTGAGCTGATTTGCATTGCAGACTTAATTCCAAATTTTCAGAGTTTTAAATCACTTCGATTTCAATATATGGTTACTTGGTGTTTGACCAATACATATAAAAATATGATCATTTTGGAGCTTGAACACCTCCAGAGGAGGGCAAAGAGTTAGTGAAAGCGCTGGAAGGCATGTCCTATGAGAAGCAGCTGAGGACATGGGGTTTCGTGTATGTTGAAGAGCAGGAGAAAGAACTTCCTCCTTATATCCAATTTGAACTTCCCCTGTTTGAGTTTTAACCCATTACCCCTTGTCCTGTCACTACAGTTCCTAATGAAGAGTCCCTCCCAGGCATCCTTATAGGCCCCCTTCAGATACTGGAAGGCTGCTATGAGGTCTCCACGCAGCCTTCTCTTCTCCAGGCTGAA
>WYDI02026549.1:0-11831 GCA_009867235.2 Psittacus erithacus | reverse complement strand
AAAAAACAAAGCAATTGCTTGTTTTACCTGGATTTTGTGATGCTCTCTGGCCAGAATGTAGCTGTGAGGGCAAGAAGATTGATGGTAGGGGAGTAAGGAATTCTAATGCATTCTGAGGTTAGGCAGATTAACAGCTGTCTTTGGAAAAGCTGGTCCATGCCCAGAACAGTATGCAGTATAAAAAGAAGGCCATACTACTCAGCAGATTTCCAATTACTTAGAGAAGACCTTCGCCTCCGCCCTATGCTAATGAAAATTAACACAACCCCTTTTTCTGTCTTGAGACCAATCAGTCAGTCTCCAATCATTCAGTTTCCTCTTGAAACTATCAGAAATTATTTGAAGGGAGAGGACGCTTTAAAAGCAGTGACAGAAAAAGTATTTTTTTAAGAAATACGTTTCAGAATTTAAATTACAAAGAACCATTTCAGAATAGTCCATTAAAATTTACTTTCTCGACAAAACTGAGACCTTAACTTTGTTTAGCTGCATTAGATTTAGAGTTATTTCTACCTGTATAGTACTTTTAGACTTATTAACTTTGAAATACATGGGGTTTGTTTTTTGTTAGTTTGTTTGTTTTTTCTCTTCTAATTGGTTTATTGCACTTTAACCTCCTTAAACTGAAAAAATGAAATCATTCTGTATGAATAACTTTCTATAACTATAGATCTAGAACAATTCTCAAAGGAGAATTCTAAATTCCTTATTCTGGTTGAAACAGGAAATAACTCTGCTGTTTGCTACAGCCAATGGAAGCAAGTCAGTGTAAAATAAATTTGTATCAGATTTTTTTTAATATAGAAATCCAAACTTATTAGAAAGACCAAAAGAAAAGCAAGCAGTCCAGCACAGGATTTGTAAAAAAGAAATCTTTATATTTTATAACAATTTTGTTTACTGTGTGTAGCACGATGGGGAAAAATAGTGTGGGTGATCTATAAATATTAAATCAAAGAGGAAAATTAAAATCCTCATGGCTAGGGCAGGCTGTGATTTCCATAACCATACTGGTGAGTGATAGTAGGTCTGCTCATTTATGTGATCCTAATGTGTCAGAAAACCATGAATATGGGATAAGTGATTATTTATCTATTTACCTCTAGATTTGAGATTGGATTGGATACAGCTTTTACTCTAGAAAAATAATTATAGAACCTGTAGAAAAATATACTGGTAACACACTCCGCTACATGTTACAAAGCAGTATTTCATGTCACATCTATGAATAGCCTTGTTCTTCTGGAGATGCCTGACATGGCTATTAGCTTACAGCACAGTGTATTTTTCCATTCACGGCAATGTACCAGATAATTTGAGTGAAAATTAACATGTCAGGTTGAACCAGCACAGAAATGCTTTTATTCCAAGAGAGTATAGAAGTTCTCAAGTGTAAATAAGTACTTACTGGTATTGTAGGTTTTATATTTCCTGCTCCTTGAATTTAATAGGCATAATTTTATACCATTTTCTTTGAGGTTTAAAAAGTTGAATGTATTTTAGCTTTCAGAACTTCAGTTCTTTGGCTTTTGCTCGTCCTCTTTTCTGACTTAGGCAAAAAAAAAAAAAGAAAAAGAAGGAAGTAATTTTGGTCTGGAATAGACTTGAGTGTTTGCTTAGAGGAGGGAAAAGAGCACAGCCAGAAAGAGAATAATTTCACTTTATTGTGATGCCGTTTCTTCACACTAGCCTAGAAGAGTTTCCTGATGGGGTATGTCTCTTTAAGCCCCCCACCATCACTGACTGTATGTTAATACCTCCTGCAGCTGATTAGCCTAAATAAATATATCGTATTTACACTTTTCTGAAGTAATGATTTCAGAAAGCTGACATAAGCAAACACAATAACCCCCACACCCATGAGTTAGGTGTTACCAAGAAAAACTAACCAACCTTTCTTTTCTGTAGGCTGGAAACAAACACATATGTAAGGTAAATTCAAAGGGGGTGGTGCAGTGAAGGAGAGGAAGGATTTTACATAGATTAATTTTAGGCCAGGGTATCTAGTTTCTCTGCTCTCTTCTGCTGCTGATGATGATGGCAGACAGTCCTTCCAGAAAGCATAATATGAATCTTAACTGTACTCAGGAAGATCTGGTGTCTCTATTCATTGAATATATAGAAAACATATGGCTGTTAAAATCCTTGGGTTAAAGTAGGACTTTGTAAATACTGCCACACTACTCTTTCCATTTTAGGAAACGTAAGTAGTGCTCTATTTTGTGATGTGAGATCAAAAAAAACTCAGATGTATAGATAAAACATATGGGGCTGCTTACCTCTCTGGACAGCTTTAGAAGAGTCTGGGGCTGTTTATCAGGATCTCATATCATTTGAGAAGAAAAAGAAAAAAAAATTGCACTTTTTTTTTTTTTTTTCTCTCTGGCTAGAAAATGCTGTCTTGGTGTTTTACAGACATTCTTTGTGTTCAGTGATAACTAAGTGTCCAGATCATAGTCATTCTTTTATTTGTATACACAAATCAAAATTAGTATTGTATTAAATCATTTTCCCTATGTGTCTGGATTAAGATTACCCTGTCTGGCAGAGCTGTTGCCTGAACAGAACTGCACTGCATGTGCTACTATTTGCATTACTTTCATAGGATTGGAACACTAGGTATATAAACAATTTAAATTATACCAACATTTTCCTTAGAACCTTATGTTATATAGTTACTTCTTCACATACAATCATTAAAATGACAGTAATTAACTGAAATAATTTAATTTCTTATGTAATTTTTAAAAATTACCCATCTTTACTCTTCATAAAAACTTTAGATGCCACTGGGCAGGGATGAGACTGCAGAAGCATTCTTTGACAAAGCATGGAATAAGTACATCTATCTTTGTGTTTGCCATTTATCTTTATCTTTTTCTCCCCGCATATGTTGGCCTCCTAAATGACCCATGCCCATAAATCCCAGAATTTAAGCCTGTCTTCATCAATGTGTTATCTATTATCTAAGTTGACATTGTAATTTTAACCCAGACAAACACACAGCTGTCTCCTGAGCTGGCTACAGTTTATTTAAGCATATTAGTATACATGGAAAATAATAGGATCCCATCTGTACTACAATAGTCAACTGTGTAGCAGGGAATAACAATGTTCTAATCAGCTTCCTGCGTTAACTATAACTGTAGTAATGATGAAACTCAAGGGAGACTAGCAGGGGGTGTGTGTGTAGGGGGGTGAGGGGAATGACTGAGATTGATGATTTGACACAGAGGCTTTTCTTCCAGAAAGCAGTCTGACATCATGTGGTCATTTCACACAGACTACTAGGCAGCCATCAAATGTTGCAACCTCTTGGGGACAAAACCGTCTGTATGTGTATAATAATCCCTCAGCTGGCCCTCTTAAGGAACGACTGTATACTAAACAGTGTCAAAAATAGCCCTGTCTTGCACCTGCAACAGGTCTCTTAACACTTAAGCACATATATTTCTCTACCTTAGGAACTCTTGGTCAGTATTAAGAGATCTGAAACTGAGGATTTCTAGGACCATGTACATGGAATATTCTACATTACATCAGAATATGTTGTCCTGTTGTTTTTGTGGCTGGTTTTCTCTGTCTCTTGCCTGCAAGCCTACCTTCAAACATAATTCATATCCCTTTCAGTCTTCTTTCGTCACTGGCAATAAAAGGAGCCTAAGGTCTGGAAAAATAAATTTCCTTGTTAAAGCATTAGAAACATCTGAACAGGCTGCCTGCTTTAGTTCATTTAAGCGTGAACAGCAGTCTCTTGCTGTGTCCTAAACATATAGGGCTGGACTTTTCATCTTTGGCTATAGCTGGTGAAGTGAGGTCTATCAAAAATTGGAATTACGTGCTGAGTGACCAGATGTGTGTTGCAATGGCAGCCACAGTCATCATTATTTCATTGCTGACACCAAATAAGCTGTGGAAATTCACTAGAAAAATAACTTGCTGCTCTGTGAATACTTTTAGTCTGTTTTGTATATTTTGCTTGGCTTTATGCTCCATGGGCTGCTTCACAGAGCTGTAGCACAGCATGGAAAATTCAGGTTCTTTTTCCACTACAGTAACAATGGCTGGTGGGATGGGGTAGTGAGAAGGGAATACAAGAGGAAAGCTTCAATAGTCTTGCGTAGAGATCATTTGGGTAAAAATTTCCCCTTAGATCAAGTGCAGGTCTGTACATATAAAGACTCTTAAATAAATTTTATCATTAATTTGATCAGAGTAAAAATTTCAGGCTTTGACCATAAGAACCAGTTTCAGTAACTTATTGTCATGGTTTAAGCTCAGTCAGCCACTCAGACTCTCTCTCACTCCCCTCCCTTCCTCCCTCCTCGCCTGGCTCCCAGAGGGATGGGGAGGAGAATAGAAAGAATGTAACTCCCACGGACTGAGATAAGAACAGCCCAGTAACTAAGGTATAACACAAACCACTGCTGCTACCACCAATAATGATAATGATAAGGGAAAAGAAAATAAAATTGCTCACTACCCGACAACCAATACCCAGCCCGACTGAGCAGGGATCTCGCCATTCCGGCTAACTGCCCCCAGTTTATATAGTGGGCATGATGTGCTGCTGTGGTATGGAATACCTCTTCGGTTAGTTTGGGTCAGGTGTCCTGTCTTTGCTTCCTTCCAGCTTCCCCTCCTCCCTGGCAGAGCATGAGGCTCAGAAAGTCCTTGGTCAGAGTAAACATTACTGAACAACAACTAAAAACATCGGTGTTATCAGTGCTATTCCCAGGCTCAAAGTCAAAAACACAGCACTGTGCCAGCTACCAAGAAGAAGAAAAATGACTGCTACTGCTGAACCCAGGAAACTTATAAACTAGCAAAGTTTCCTTTTACACTTGATTAATACATTGTCATACATGTAGCAGCTTGTTTCTAATTCTTTTAGGGTTACTCTGTTTTCTCCAGAGCCTTGATAATGAGCAGCAGGAAAGCCAGCTTGGGCAGGTTGCAATTTGGCTCCCACATCAATGTAACAATGGTGGCAAAGGTGTGAGCTCCTAGAGCACTGAGCTTGGAAAAGGCGCTCGCCTACTCAGCCCAGAGTGACCCTTCTGATGAGTTGAGCTGAGACTGGGGTTTGAAGGCTTCTTACAGTTGTGACTTCTCTTTCTGTCACCTTCCCCTTCCCATCAATATCAGCCTTGAAAGTGACCATGGGAACTTGGCAAGACAGAGTCCCCAAACCCTGAGTTTCCATGATAGGTTGCATACTCTACGAGACTGTCTGTGCACTAACCCTAGCTGGCATGCTTGCTGTTGCACAAACAAATGGAGCCTTGGTTTGTCTTCTTTCTCCAGATTTGCCTTTGATACTAAACAAGCTGAAGAAAAATAACATGCAACTTAATACAGTGAAACAGAAATCTAAACTTTGGTTATGGAAATGGAAACTGTTATGACAGGGAAAACTAAAACATGGGTTTAGAGTACATGACACAATATCTCTGTCTTTATTAAGATATGTTGCAACTGTAAAGATAGTGTGGCAGGAGAACTTAATTTTTTCAGTGGGATTTGAAATTACTGTTAAAGCCAGTTTGGGAATGAGAAATAACTGGAAATCTAGCTCTTCTCCTTTTTAAAGGTTGATAGCTGTTTGAGATCTTTCTCTCTTCCTTTCTTTGAAAAGATCTTCTGTCTGTCTACTAGTAGTCTTATCTAACTCTTTTTTCCATAAAACTTTAAACCTCTGCTCTGCAGATTTATTCTTAAGTTGCATCTCTCTTGTTTAATAACTAGTGCATTCCTTCTTGGCTGAATGTCTCCTGTAGTGGCCACAAAGCTGTATATAACATAAGAAACAATTCATTATTTCCTCCTCACGCTCAGCTTTCATGGACACTGCATGTAACCCACTCAAGGCAAACAGTATCAGAGTGCATTAGTCAAACTAATCTCACCTTTTCTTTTAGGAGTTCCTGGGGTCAAAATCCCAACATTTTCTGTCAAGATGTGAAACACATCAGTTCTGTTCTGGTTATAGTTATCACCCCTAGTCTTGCACAGCCTGGCACAGAACCACCTACTAACAGTTACGTTTATAAAATGTAGCTGTAACTGAAATGTGTAGTAAGGGAATGGTGAATTTCCTGGTAGTCTATATTCTCAGCCTAGATTAATGGCTAACTAAATATTTTGCTTACCCTTCTCTTATCCACAATTTCTGTCTCAAGATGAGGGTGTTTTCTGTTGAAGCACTGCATATTTATCACTTTTGGAGGTAGATGTAATGTAGCAACCTCTTGATTAAAAGCATCTTATTAGGTGTAGATTTGGGATAGCAATAATTTGGGAAGGAAGGTGTATTGCATATGTTTCTTTCTAATTTTTGGAGGATATTTTGTATATACAAACGAAGAGAACTCTTGATAATTTGAAGCAGAAATGTGAAGGGCTAGCAGGAGAGGAAGGCAAATAGAAGCCAAGCAGAAAATATTGACAAGAATCAATATACCTGAGCTAATTTGATCCAAGTTGTTTTTCTTGCTGATATTCCCTGTGAAGTTTTGTTAATCTGTCTTTAAAATTGTCTTTTTCCAACTGCTTTTCTTAATCCATTTCTGTCCTGATTCACAATAATGGCTGTTTTTCCAGGCTGTCCTGAGAAACTGTAGAGCCTTCACTGAGGAACAAGAAACAGCAGCTGCTTGGTTTATTCTTCAAGTGGTGAATACCTGCTCCTGAAGAGATTCTCGAGTCTATGCTGCCTACAAAACTCAGAACAAAACCAAGCAGGATCCTGGAGGTAAGACAGTCAGATTAAGAACAGTACCTGTTAGGGAAACAGTGCTTCTCACTTGGCCTAGGAAAAGTACTTACCAGATGAACATGTTGTGAATTGAATCCAGGTTTCCCAGATCTAGTCTGGTGACCAGTCCAGAAGCTATAAGTAGTTGCTTGGTCAGTTAATTAAAGACTTTGAATAAATTATTAGAATAATCTCCAGAACTGACACCCTAGGATCAAGCTTCAGTGTTCTCGTCCAGATAAGACCTATTGTTTTATTTTGCTGGGATTAGAATCAGGTAAGTGTGAAATTCTGTATTGTGAAACTAAATTTATTTCTGTTCATAAGTAATTAAGGTTTACGTCCCTAATACCTGACAAGTTGGATCCATGCTGAGATCAAAAATAAAGGGTGGAAAACAGAAAATGAATGGCTGCAATTCTACTGGTTGGATAGAGCATAGCATATGAACATGTGAAAGTCTAGAATTAAATTGAGGTTTGTGTCTCTGCTGTTCAATCTGCTCCCATGGCTGAACTTGCTGCACTGTTCTCTAGACATTCAGTCCTTGTTTTTTTCAGTTATTGTCAATTATAGAAGTTTCCATAACTCTCCTGCAAGTGTAAATATTAATGATGATTTATGAATTGTTATTTGTATGACGTGGATTTAACACAATCTTGCTATGAAGTGTTTACTGTCTTACTATGCAGTCACTAATGAGTTACTATGTTTAAGTGATGCAGAAGTAATAGTCTGAAGAACTTCAGTAAGCCATAGTAAGATGCTGAAATCTCAGCTCTTGTGAATGGTAATTAAATATTTTTAAGTACTCAGACTAGAGTGCTGAAATTGTATTAGTTCTAGCTTCTCTAACTTTTGCATGGATGTTAACATGTGGTTACAGTTTTCTTCTAACTGAATCAAGAGATTTTAAAGCTTATCTGATGTGTGTATGTCTGTCTTACTTCAGAGCCTAGGGTTTTCTATCCTTATACATCTTGCTGAAATTTTACAAAAAAAAAGTAGTATGTGTATTTCAAGCCCTCTTTTTCTACCTACTTTCCAGGTATTTTGCTGCTTAAGAGGCTGTTGTTAGCACAGAAGAGGCTGCAAAATGCAAGCAGTTCCAGCAGTAAGAAATCTGTGTACATATTGCCATGTTCCTTCCAATATTTTGTTTTTAAACTAAATAAAACAATGTTTGGGAAGCTGTGGGAGGCAGACTACAGCTTTTCTATTTAGTTCAGTTTCCTAATTCAATGTGTTTTAAAGCGCAAACAATTTATCATTCATTTGCAGAGCACTGAATACAGCTGCCAGAAAACACACATTTTCCCCTAAAAATGCATTAATGTCTATTTAAATAAGGTGTCTATCTGCTTGTATGCTGTTTATTTTATCAGTGTCAGAAACACAGTGATTAGAGTTCCCATCTGGTAGAATTATTTCATATTGCTTTTGGTTCAGGCAATTTCTGGTTCAACTTAGATCAATGTTCATCTCTCAGTCATTCATCATCAACTTTTGCAAACAAGGACAAATCTGTAGCGAGGGACATATACAATTATTCTTTTTCTGGACATCACATGTGATTTTTCTTAAAGCTTGTGTAAAGAAGGCTACACTCTGATGCTTAGAGGTGCATGGGAATACAGAATTCTGACATGAGATCTAAATTATTTAAGTTCCTGCTCTTTTCTTTGTTAATACAATGAAACTGCTAGTATTTTTTGCATTGTGAGGTGATGCTCAGCTCCAGTGCAAGTCATATTTAGACTCAAATAACTGAGTTTGAATAGAGGAAGTTCTATAATATCTCTACTTTTTTGGTTTTGCCCTGAGCAAGATGAGGAAGAAAAAAGTTCAGCAATTGATCTACCTCCAAACACAGATGCAAGAGATTATTTTTTATCTTGTCTTTTGACCTCATTGCTTGAGTGGATCTGGTGTGTTAGACTTATATCTGTTTTCTCTCTACCTTTTTGATAGCTTCCAGTAGCTGTGCCTTTGCCAGGCATGTTTAAGCTCACAAGGAGTTTACACCAAGATCTCTTGCAAATGCCGGTGGCCTTCTTAGCTCTTTTCTGCTACTGATAAAATAATAATTCAAGATTTTAGTAGAACAAAGATGCTCTTTTAATGTTTAACTGCTAGTTTTTTTAGTATGCAGCTTCCAGGATGCCAGTATCATGTCAGCTCAAAACTTGCCAAGGACAATTGTTTGAGTAAGGTGTTGGCTACCTTTTTACAATTCAAAATTTTACAACAGACTAGCAAGTTAGGGTTTCATTCTGAAGTGAGTCTCTATGTACTGTAGAATCAACAGTCCAAGGCAGCAAGGAAGGTAGTAACATTGAAAATCCAAGATAACTCTTGTGCAGAACAACCCAAACACTACTGATATTAGTTTGGGGCTTTTTTTTTGTGTGTGTGTGTGTTGGTTGGTTGGTTGTTTTTTAATTTTTTTCTTTTTTAGCTTTTGACCAGAGGGTGAAACTTGTGTAGTCTAAGTGGGCTGCCAGCACTAAGTAGTAGGTGCAACTGTATTTCAGGGCACGCCTGTGTTGTCAGGAAGCTATTTTTTCCCCTTGTACAGCAGAAATCATAAATGCTTTCATTGGCATTCATTGTTTAAAGCCAAAAGTGAGCACATTGTTGTCCAGCTTTTGACAGTTAGGTAGACTCTGGCAAACTGAGCAAAGTCTGATGAGGTCTGGAGTGTATCTACTGGCATTTAGGGGAATGGATCTATCAAGACTGAAGGCAATTGATGTATTTATGAAGAGTAGGCTGTAGGCTTTTTCATTCCCCATTTGACAGGAAGCAAAACAGATGTGTTGTCAGGGGAATGCCAGATACTGAAAATTAACGATTGTCAGTGCTTCAGTTGTGACTTCCAGTTCCATGTACTGTGCGGTGGGAGTACATGCATGCGTGTGTTATTGATGCATTTATTTTTTAAATTCTTTACATTTTTAGCCATAATCTGCAGTTCAAATGGAAAGACTGCTGTGGCTTATGCCAGCCAAGGATGTTAATTTCTCTCTCCCGTGAACTACTACAAACTATTTAATTTGTATTCTGCCCAATACAGTGCATCACCTTCAATAGAAAGCCAGCTAGTGACTTCAGTGGGATCCAAATTAAAACCTCTGAGGAAAAAAATCTGCTTTCTATTCAAAATAACAGAGTCTTGAGAAAATAAAGTTTATGCTTCATGATAATAGTTGGAAGTTTTTTTAATTTATATGCAGAACTATTTTGCTATAGTTCATACGCAACTGCCTGCATGTCTGTTTTTTGTGCAGCTAATCATGAGTTTGAGAGATCCATAGCTATTTCCTCAAGTTTTCTGTGTAAAAAAAGAAAGCCAATTATGTGTGAACTTTTCATAAAAAGTAGTTTGCATGAAGTGAGTTAGAGTACTCTTGTACTGCTTAACTGAAGAATTCCATATTTGAAGTGTCTCTAGCGCATTCCAGAGAAATTAGACTCCATTGCTTCAGTTTTAATACATAAAAAAGCTCAATACTTTGCTACTTATTTAAACATAGGGGGAAAAAAAAAAAACCAAACCAAAAACAAACCACATTTAGAATGTTAACACCTGATTTGCTGGTAAAAATCTTTGTCACCTCTTTATCTTCTGGGACCTGCTCTCATGAGAATATTGAGCACTGATTACCAGCTTTGGGTTTTCTACAACTTTTTACCTAAGGAGGCAGTAAGCCTCCTGCATTTCTGCATTTAGGACCAGTGAAATCTTGCCTCTTTCTTTCATAGAAATAAATGTATACATTCTATAAGTAAACCAAGAATGAATTTTAAATTAAGCTCAATTTAAACCGAAGGATTCTTTGATCTTAAGAAAAATTCCATTGAGGTGCTCCAGAAAGAACAAAATGGAACTTCTGTTTGGCAGTGTAATACATGTTAGTGTGGCTTTCAGGCGCTGGAAAATAATGGTTAGGAATTCATTTCTAACAGATGACTGTCTCTGATAATGTATTAATATTTACTTTTTTTACCATTTCTGTGCATGGATGTTGGCTTTTCTAACTCTGCAGCTAGTGAGGATGTTTATATTTTTGAAAGTTCCTTGCTGGCTGTCATGTTTTGAGTATTTTAATGCAAAATGGGATTGTTCTTTTCCCAGCAAAAAGTCATGAAGACATTCACTTTAACTTCAAAATACAACTTTCTACATGATTTAAAATATTTTAAATTGAGGAAAACAGCAACATTAATTACAGCCAAACAATAATTAGTTCCTATTCTAGAAAATTGGTAAGGTGAGGAATACAGTATCAATTAATTACAAGGGGAAAACATATGATGGGTTAAGGGAAGAGGGCAGCAAGCACAGGGTTAACAAATACATTTGCCCCCACCCACCCATCACAAAACTTCCCCCCACCTTTGTATTCTTTATATTTTGGTTAAAGTTTGCTGCTTTGCAGGAAAGTGGTGTTCTCTATGGTCTGTATCTGTATGGCCATTGACTTGCAAAAATATGCAGGTGCATTGATATTAATGGCATTTTTACCACAGAATAAAATAGACCAAAAAGTTTTACCCTATATACCAAAATGTCTTTTGATGTATCGTCTGTGGCAGGGAGCAGACATCTTAAAACTTCAGGGACATAGTATAAATTTGCGCCAGTTTATGGGACTCTAAAGGACCTCAATGGATCAGGTATTGGAACAGCTGCCCAGGGCAGTGATGTATTCAGTGTCCTTGGAAGTGTTCAAAAAACAAGTAGATGAGGACCCTTAGTGATGTGGCTTGGTGATGGACTTGGCAGTCTTTGGGTAATTGTTGGACTTGATGATCTTAAAGGTTGTTTCTAATCTAGTTTATTTTATGATTCTATATGTTTGTGATTACCACTGTGTGAATACATGTGTCATGGTTTAAGTCAAGCCCAGGATAGTGTTCTGGGCAGTGGCATGAGGCACAGCGTATGTTTCCAGCCATCCAGTGGTTGCTTCCACCATGCTAAGCACATGGCGCTTGCCTTGGCAGGTTGGGGGGAGTGTGATATAATCAATCTGCCAGGCCTCCCCATATTTGTACTTCAGCCATCGTC
>WYDI02026548.1:0-26770 GCA_009867235.2 Psittacus erithacus | reverse complement strand
TCCCTGGCAGTGTTCAAGGCCAGGTTGGACACAGGGGCTTGGAGCAAGCTGCTCTAGTGGAAGGTGTCCCTGCCCATTGCAGGGGCTGGAACTGGATGAGCTTTAAGGCCCTTTCCAACCCAAACCAGTCTGGGGTTCTACGACTTTAAAGTTTCCCTGTATTAAAAAAATAAATGCAATTAGTATCTGAAGCAGGTCAGCTCCAACAAGTGCCCACATGGATGTCACATTATGAGGTTTGCAGGAAAGGGGATACAATTAAGGGGGTATAATTCCCATTCCCTTTTCCACCCCCACAACTACAGAAAATGACTTTAGTCTTTTCCCAAGCATCCACAGTTAACACACATACAGGGCTCTGCACTTATGAATAGCACAGCCTATACAGTAGGTTACATTTTCCAGCCCACCAAAGCTGAATTCAGGCTTCTATTGACTCAAAGCAACTCATTTAGGACACGATCCTGGGGCCACAGAGGTCAGCGGAAAGACTCTGTCAGACTTCAATGGATTCAGACTTCAGCGGCTCGAGAAATTAATTTTGCTCTTCTTCAGCAAGAAACAGCATATAAACCATCTGCTTCTATGCAAGTATCTCTTTGATCTCAGCTGGACATTCCCAATCCAAACCTGATACCTGCAAAAATAAACTGCTGTTGAAATGAATGTGACCATTCATCTTCTCATGTCTGAAGAACAAGTCAATACTCAGAAAGTGATGAATGTGAGAAGTAAGAATTAACATCATGAGGGTCTGTAAGATCCTCTGTGCAAGCAAGTATTGCAGCAGGGCCCAACACGTCAATAGGATTAGAGACAGCTGAGAGCTTATGTACATCAAATCATCTCAGCATTTTGAATGCTGGAAACCAGTTGTATTGTGGCGATGATGGACAGAACATGCTCATGGAAAGAACAGTTGGGTGGTTACTCAAAGCAGCCTGAAACAAGTGTGTCTTGTTGTCTTAGAAGTTCAGAAATCAGATCACATAAAGAGATGATTCCTGTAGTGCGGTTTGCAGGGTGATAGTTACAGGTGCAAGGAACATGTTTACAAAATCAAATGGCTATGAGCAGCAGAATGAGAGATCAGAAGTAGACAGAAGCCCAAGCTTCAAGACAGTGCAGTTCTCAGAGGTACTTTTGAGAAGCCTTCCACAGCTGCATTGCTCTTTTCAACTCTCACAGCACTTCTTTGTGAACCCCCCAGTACAGTGGGACTCCAGTAACCTTTCCAACACCACCTCAAGTAAATACGTCCACAGAGCTTGCAAAAATTCAGCCTAATTCATGTAAAAGAAGAGATTACCTCTGAGGTTAAGATTGGCCCAGAAGCATTAAGAGACTTAGCCAAGGTCACTATGAATGCCTCTACTGAATTCAGCCCTCTCAAGTCCCAGGATATGACCTACTCCATCTCCTCAAAAAGCATGGCCACAGATAAGGGGTACCACTAGATATCACAGCATAGTTTGTATCCTGCTCTTCTTCATGGACACAGGCCGCAATCACCAGATAAAACCCATGAGGATTTCACAGCACACTATGGGAAGAGTCATAAAAGCATCCTAGTCGATGCAAAATTTGACTTATTTTCACCTGCAGTGAGTGGATAATCATTTCTGGAAGGGCTGAACTTTAAAGCATATATAAAGTCTTTACTGATGTAATAAGGACTTAGAGGATGGGCTTACAAAGAAAACCACCAGCTCCTCCTGCATGTGCTTAAATACATGGTGAGAGACATTCTCCCTCCTTTTGCTCCAAGACAGCACAACTCCTTTTACAGACACTCCCAGGCATCCCTCTGACCACAGCAGACTCTCTCTTGGTCACAGCAGTAAGCAAAGAATTGCTTGAAACATGACTGCTCTGTTTCAAGGGCAATTCAGTAGCAGTAGGACTGAACTGAAAAGGGCTTCTTTTGGCAGGAGTCTATGGCTTTTCTTCGCAAACAGAGAGGCTCTTGCATTGCAGCAGTGTCTATCCTAGTTCATGGGAAGCTAGAGCCAAAAAAGCAGCAGCTTGCAAAGCCCCCATTGAGGAAGCACATTCCTTGTGAAAGAGCTGCCAATTTTGCCTGACACCAAGGTCACTGAAAGGTAAATGACCATTAAACTAGATTATAAAAGCCATTCCTACCAATAACCACCGATCTTTGTCATCGTGCTACAATAACAACCTATGTCTACATCTAATTACTTCATGCCTTGGCCTTATGAGGAAATGGAAAGACAAGCTCAGAATGAACTTTCATTCAAGTGTTTTAGTAACCACTGGGCAGGATTATATTAGATCATTTAATCTAAATTCAATTATTTATTTTACAAAGGTGGAGGGGCCCCAGCCACCAGACAAAGAACTGTAATAAGATACCTACTGAAAGGCAAACTCTTTCCTCTACTGAGAGGTGAAAGATAAGGAGTATCATTTGCTAACAGGAAACTAAGGCATAGAGAGATTAAGTGATTTGTCCAAGGATATGGGTGTATTCTCCAGCAGATGAGGAACACAACCTAGCTTTCCTGTGCCCCAGCGTGCAGATCCCACTCCCAAACCACCCCTCCTTGGATCCTGAAGTGCTTGGAGACTTCCCACCCTCGTGTCTAAAGCAGGATCTGGGTTTGGTACTTTCAGCTTCACACCTCCTGGAAAGGGCTGAGCTAAGCTGTTGGCAATCAGCAGAGATCCAGGCACCCAGCAAATACCTGTAGCCTGTGGCATGCCAAGATTTTTGCTTCAAAACCCTTGGGAAATCTAGAGATAGTGGAACTGACACCAGCGTTGTGATTCATGATGCATCAGGCTGCAGGAGCAGAGAGGCTCCTGAGGGGCATCGAGATACCTGCACATCCCCAACTGCCTCCTTGGTGCAGTACACCCCATGGCAGCCTTTCAGCCCCTATTTCCCTCTGGCCAGCCCTGGCTGCCAGCACAAGGATTCCCTAGAGGCTTCTTTGTCAGAAAGCAGTTCCTTTCTTGCCCTGGTTTCTTTTCCCCTTCGCTGCATAAAATCAATAAGGCAGCTGACGAGCATGCAGAGAGGACAGGCGGGTACAGAGACAGCATTCAGGCTGCTGACTCATTTGGAGTCTTACAGTAACAGTTGGCCTTTGCAAGTGGGAAAAGTCACCCATGGCAGCTAGATAAGGCCATTCTCCCCAGCTGTGAGGAAAGACAGATGTGTGGATGGTGACAGCTGTAACAGCTGGATGACCCCTACATAGGGCCACCTTCCAAACCAGCAGAGTGGATCCTTTCTCAAGCAGACCAGCCCTCCTCATCGCACTGGCTTCAGGGTGCTGCACAGGAGCAGTGAAGCAAAGGGTACGGCAACGTTTTGGCCCTTCTGCAGTGGTTATGGCTCTTCTGCCCTGGTCTGGGTGCTGCTGGCTTCAGCACACATGAGCAATGTAACACAAGAAAGGACTTATGGTGAACAGCTTGTCCGATACAGCACCAGGAATAAGCAACACCTCTAAGGCTGTTCCTCCGGAAAGCATCACCCTGAAGCCCCACCAGCATTCACCCATGGTGATGAGCAGAAGAAAACACACAAGTGCAGAGTAAAGTTTACCAGCTTGGTTTTGACAATCAGAAACCAGGCTTCACTTCCCACACTTGCACCTGCAGTGACTGGGCAGCCTTCCCTTGTAGCTTTTCATGGGAAAAGGAAAAAAATCCCCAGCCCATTGTTGTCCAGCTGAAAGTCCTCCACTTTTTCCACAGAAAAATAACTGAGTCTATAAATACTTGCAGACAGAAGAAATCTCCCCACAGCAAAATGAGAAGTGCTGTGTTTATCAAAGAGAGAAATTAAAACCCCCACCAAGTTTCTGGTAGACACTGAACTTCCTCATTGGGGAATCACTGCTGGATTAAACAAGATAAAAGGCAAAATTCACAAGCCTGAGACAAGATAAAATCCCTCAAAACAAGAAAACTGTAAACTTGGAGAACTCCTATCATAGTTCCCCTATTAAGCCAGACAACTGTTAGACAGTTATGACCACTGTCACAAAGCAGTCTGATTTTCAGGCATAATGAGTGCTCATAAGGAAGAAAGAAGAGAAAAACACCCACCCAGAGTGCTTCTATTGATGCATCTACAACCCAGCACCGCCTGGCTTCACAACCATGTCAGGAGCATTAGGCTCCTCTTTGCTGCAAAGCATGAATCATGGAAGGAGAGAGGTGAACAATGTGTCTCACTGGTTGTGGGCTGTGAACTGTGCAGATGAACCCAAGCAGCTCTGCGTGGGCTGCTCTGGAAGCTTGAACAAGACCCGTATTGAGAAGCAGCAGCTCTAACCTAGGAGCTCTGAACTTTAACAGAATGGCAGCAGAAAGTGCACACAAAGCTTTTTTTCCAGTTAGCTGAGCAAACAACAGGCTTCTCTTCCCTCCTAGAAGGTGGGAACTGCATCCAAGAAAAATTGAGGGGAAAAAAAAAAGAGATAGAAGAGAAGCAAAACATGAAAATCACTGAGTTTTTACTGCGCTATCTTGTATTTTAGTGCCATGTTGCTTTATTATATGCAATAGAGAGCATAGGCATGAAACTTCAGGGGTAACACAGTGACATCTTTCTTCTCAAAGGGTCTCAGTTTTCCCATAACAGAGCAACTGGTGAATCACTGGAGGTATTCACACTGCTGAAAAACTGGACTCGTTTTTGCACCATGCCATGTTAGCAGACTGCCCATCAAATCAGAAGATCCCCAAAGCTTTACTAGGCTACGGGCTGCAGGTCTGTGCTCAGGTGGTTAGTGATGGACGCATCATCAGCAAATGGGGACTTATCACAATGTGCCATGGAAAACCATGCCAGGACCTGGGGTTGATCAGAATGTCACCCTGGAAGTGCTGCATCTTCAGTGTGTTGGAGAACCAGATCACAGATTGGCTGTGTAATGTGGTAATGCCTGTTGGGACAGAACCCAGCTAGGAAAACATCAGGGAAGCAACTAAAGAAATATGAGCACAGCAGCCAAGACAGTAAGTAAGGATTGACTCAAATCAGGATAGCTGTCAGCTAGAAAACTGTGGGCTAAGTCAGGCAGGGCAGGCTGTTAAAGAGAGTACTCTTTCTAAGGTAAATGTCCCCAAGCAGGGCCTATTGGAATCCCTTCTCAGCAGGGAGGAAAACAATCTTAAATTGTACAATGCAGAAACCACATTTGCTGCCAAGCCCCTGTGCTGAATTCCAGAGTGTGGTGATGGACACATGATTTCCTCTAAAGACTGATTCCCTTCTCTCCCCATGGTCCTTTCTGCTTATTTTTCCCCTTACTCTTTCAGTTTTCAGTAAGATTGGTGGCTGGTTTTGGTTTCCTTCTGTCTTGTGAAGTCTTGCTCTCCTCTCCATCACTCTGTGTGGTTGACTTCTCTGCAGGGGTTGGTGACCAATTGACCTGCAACTTAAAGTACATCCGTTGTTCGCTACCTCATGTAATGCACAGCTATATCCAGGAAGGGGCTACTCAAGAGGCGTCTGACCAAGTAGAACAGCTGTTTTCAAGGAAAAGAAACATGCAAAAACCTCAACTACATGACAGACACATGGGGCTCTACTGCTGGAACCCAGCACAGAGGCATCCCACAGCTGCCTGGCTCAGCCCAGTCTTGTTCTCCTCTGCCTCAACAAGGTTTTTGCTCCATGAAGGTGATAACATGTGCTCCTGCACCTCAGCTCAGGTCTTTGCCAAGGCCTCTGGGTTAAGGAGCATGGTTGTAGTAAAAACCCTGTGCTAGACTTTGCATCCTTCTTGTTCATCACCCTGCATGGCTACATCTAGAAGAAAGTGCATTTCCACCCCTCTATGCATTACAGAATAGCAGGCACATGGCTGCCCTAATACCTACCAGGGCCAGCCACCACAGAAGCCCCTCTTTCCCATTGAAAAAGGAAGCATGGGATACCACATTCCCAAAACAGCAGCAAGGTCCTGATGAGATTAACTATCACAATGACTGTGAAGGACAGCTTTCGAACCACACCCCACAGTTGGTACCACTTCAATACAAATAACAGACTTTAACTGCCAAAAACGTCTGGAGATGGATTTCTCTCTTGCAGGCAAGACAAATTAAAGGAAGCTGCCAGACACACAGAGGGTTGTGTTGCTTTCAAGAGAAGACAGGCACACTCACACACACATGCACATGCCCTCTGAAGGCCTCATATCAAAGCATTTTCCCACCATTCTCTGTTGATTTAATGGCATCATTCTCCAATGAACAATAGAGACATAACAGAAGGGGAAAGCAATTATGTTTGAGAAAGCAAAAGCAAGAGCTCTGGGGTCAGAGAGAGACAGACACATAGCCCTGGAGTTCCTAGTCTTTCCCTTACTGTTTCCTCTGCAGCAAGGGCTCTTCTAGCCATGCCACCCGCAGCAGCCAGGCCTGGGTCTCCATACCTACAGCTGAAAAGCAGAATGACTACTCAAGGCTATTGCACTAGTGCAGGGGAAAAACAGGATTTAAAGTACCCTGAAGTAAATGAGGGTAGGCTGGCAGAGCCTACAGAAACATTGTTATTGATTGCTAGATTTCTGCCTTAACAATCTTGCTCAATTCCTTGTCCAAACATTGCACACAGTCCTCATCCATCCTCTTCAGGGTGACCTGGGAGCCTAAATACCAGGAGGGAGCACATGAGGTGCTGAGGGGCATGTGAGAAGCATATGAAGCTGAGGTGCTGAGCGCTGTTGATGCAGCAGTGTGCAAAACAGAGACCTTTTCTGGAAATTGACAGTCATCAGTAGAAAAATGCACTCAAAAAATAAAGCCCCAAACACCACTCCCCCAAAATTCCCCAACCTACAGACATCACCAATGACAAATACCCTTCCTAACAACAAGATTCAAAACAAGCCGACATTTACCAAACTTCAGTTCAGGGTTAAGAGGCATGGAAAGGAAAGTTTTAGGAGTGACTATTCCAGAGGTCAAATCACAAACCCACTCCTGCCATGAGTCACTGGTACTCAGTGAGTATCTTCCAGCAGTGCTGCAACATCTGCCTCCATGGGAGGCCATAAGCTCCCACCCACCCTCCCACACACATAGGGATGCCAGAAGGTGACCCAAGGACAGTGCTGGATGTCCTCACTCTTACATTCAAGAGATGCCACCTTTATTCCTCCCACACACCTCCAATTTGAGCTTTCATTGAAGGCAGTGCGGATGAGCAGCCTCCCAGGAGCAAGTAGCTCCCCTGTTTGCTATGCATTGCCAAAGCAGCTGGGCACCACATGAGCTGTTTCAAGACACATGTGCCCTGTGGGGAAACACTAATGTTGTCCTAATGCTGCAGCGATGCTCCAGAGAAACAGAGGCTCTGCCCTGCTTCACAGCACAATCATCACTTTCATCACGCAGCAGGTTTTCAAATGCCATTCAAGTTTTTGGTTCCTTATGTCATGTGTTATTAATCCACCTTGTCCAAGAAACTCCCAAATATGTTAGTAGAACCTTTTTGTCCAATAATGATAAAACCCAATACATATTGGTTGCCTTGGGGAAACAAGTGTCACTCATAGTGAAGAGCCTCAGAAGAATGCTTCTCCCAGCCCACCCAATTCATGCAATGGTTGCATGCACACTACTCTTCTAACACAGGTCCCACTCACCATGTGAAAGAAATGTGTCCTTCTAAGATAGCAGTTGGAGGAAAAATGGTGATACAATACTTCTAAGCCAGGAGTGTGTTGGGATAAGTGATGCAGCAATATGCAAGCCAGCGTGGAACCAGTGAAGCATCAGTGAAGGTCAGGATGCTGGGACTATAGAGACTACTCCAGCTTCACATCACTGCATGAGGAGATACAATGTGAGCTCCCCTTGGTCTCCCTACAGATCCAGGCCACACATGGTGTGATAATCACTCAAGGAGCATGGATCAGAGAAGCTGTGTACATTTACCCACTGAGATAAGCAGCTTCTGCATTGGCCTACCTAATGGATGGCTCTTGGTTTGATAGCAATAGACCTGTCCCACGGCCCACAGCTGCATGGGGAAATCTCCTGCAAGGTCTGGTAGAGGCAAGCACCAAAAGAGCTGCCAAAGGCTGAGAAACAAACCTTGTTTTACCATCAAGGTCATAGGAGAAGCCACCACCTGCACCTTGGGCTTGTGTCTCATCACCAGGCAGCAGCAACTCAAACTCAGAGATTTATAGGGGGGAAAGAGAAGGATCAGGACAAAACAACCACGCTGCGCCCCTGCCTCCTTCCCCAGCAGGGCCCCACAGGAGCCCAGGGGGGCTGAGGCAGCCAAGGACCAGGACAGAGACTGGCGTTTCTCTTTTTCCATGTGAATTGGAAGACTTCTCCGTTTCTATCCCAACTGTGAGGCATGGGAAATGAAAGACAGCTCTCAAACCAGCAAAACAACCATTTAACGGATAAAAGATTGTCTTACTTTGTCTGTCTTGCACTTTGTTTACATGAACGAGAGCCAGTTATCCAGGCTGGGAACAATCCTCTGAATTAAATCTCTGAAACCCATTACATAAATATGCCAAAGGTATCACTAATCCTATCGCAGATTTAAGAGTTAGATCATTATTTTCATTTACCATTTCAGCAGAAAATCTGTGACAAGAAACTGCTGATGAATGAGTTCAAGCCCTTCCAGCAAATTCAGCTTCCTTGGAGCTTTTCTAAACTCACATTTGACTCTTTCATCTCCTTTTTAACAGTCTTTGGAGGCATCCTTGTTTGGCTGTAATTTACCCAGCCTGGCTTTTCTCTTTTCTCAGCATTACACACTAATGAACATTTATGCCATCCTCAGTAACAGAGGATCCCTTCCCACCTGGTTTATTTGGGTAACAATGGCTCATGCGTGAATCCCTGCGGTTAGGGCAGCCAATGCTGTCCTCATTCAAAACCACATTGCCATGTTTTCCATAGAAAATGCAAACATAATAAAGTTAAGTGTTGGCACTAACAAATTAACAGCTTTTAATGAAAGTAATACCTTGAAGGAACTCTCTATTTACTTACTCCCAGTCCACCACTCTGCCTCCAGTACTGGAAGCAATTCAGTCGAGGACATGATTAGCATCTTGCAAGCAGGAACTGTCCTCAAGATAGTTTTCTTGTGTTCATAGGCATAAAGAGATGCACATTCTCACAACTGCTGGCTAGCTGGTAAGGAAAAAGGCAGCTACAGCCAAGCCTTCCAGCATACAGAGAAGGAACTGAACACTTCTGGCCAACCAACTTGCCAACAGCCGAGAAAAGAAGAGAGAGCAGAGGTGTTGCTTTGCCTACCTTGGATATTGCTCAAGGAGGAATCATAGGCTGCCACTGCAAACATCTACTCAACCTATTGACTCTCCTTCTGCTCTTAAGCTCCAGCCCCCAAGGCAAAGCCAAGGCAGCCAGGGAGCACAAAGCCACAAGAGCCTTTCAATCTTCTTGGGTTAGGAAAATACATGAGGATTGTTTCTGTTGTGGTTTGTTGCAATTTCATTTGTTTTATTGCTATCCGCTTGCCCTGGCTCTCTGTGAAGCAGACAGGCAGGTAAAGGAAAGACAAATTACTAGGAAAACACACCCTATCTGTAGGGCTAGGCACATTTTGTTGCAGAATTCACTGAAAACAAAAATGTGAATTTGTTGAGATAAAAGTAATTTTGATTTCACCCAGTTGTTTCAAAGGATGGGGAGGAGGGACAAAGACACAAGGAGATGGTAGGAAAAGGCTGGATCCCTAAAGGCAAGGCAGTTGCCCTCTTGCCCTTACCTCTGATGGGGTGGAGATCCCTCCCCTAATTGATGTGACTTGAATTCATCTTCTCTAGAGGATGCTCCATCCACTTATGTTACTACAGATGGGAAGGAGCATGGGCTCTTCCACTCAAAGAGCCCCACCTCAAACAGCAACTTAGATCTAACCACTATGAGTCTTTCTGACTCACTGCAGAGTTTCTATTTATTGTCCTTCATCACTTGAGTTTGGCTAAAAAGAAACAACCTTTTGTATGCCCTCAACCAAGATTTCTGTCAGGCAGTCATCCCAGGGCAATCGTCTCTCTCACACTGGCACCAATAGGAGTTTGCTGCCTCCCAACACTTCCTTTTGTGAAAAACTACCCAAGGGAAAAAAATGCTTGGCCTGCTAGCCAGATGGATGGGTAGGGAGAAGCCATAAGCTCCATCTCAGCCTTCAGCAGGGACATCTATTAGAGCCACCCAAGTAAGGTGCTGAACAGGTCACAGGCATAAGAGCTGCCCAAGCCATCAAACTCCCCAGCTCCTCCATGGCATTCAAGAATCACACAATTAAATTTCCTCCCCATTTTTAATAACATCTGACTGAAATTTCCAGGTAGGACATGCCAACTGATGCTTCTGCAAATCCCTCCTCTTGGAGGGCAAGGAAAGGGCAGGAAACCATTTTAGAGATGTGTAAGAGAAACTGGATCTATAGGAGCCTTCCAAAAAACGAAACAATACATAGCAATTTCCCCACCTGCAGTTATCCATCCTCATCCAGAATTCTTCAGAGGCAATGCTCCATCATGTTTTACCCACATCCTCTGCATGCCTGTCTAAGGGTATCATCTCAAAAGGACATTTGAGGATGAGTGTTTCATGTTAGTAGAAAGCAGCAGAAGACAAGTGAAATCCCTGATATAAACCAAGACACCTCAGTGAGGACCAGTGAGCCTACCGCTAGCGAGGGCAGGCAGATGTAGGGGGGATAAAGGAGGGAGTGGGAAAGAAGTCAGCCAAGACAGTGTATAAACTTATGCAGCTTATGCTGCAGCATCTCCCCCTCACTCTGAGCAGGCACCATGCAGAGACCATACTGAGGTCCTGGAACCTGGTCTTGAAACAGCACCATGCTCACAAGCTCTGCCCTTTTGCTAGTGTAAGTATCTCTGTCAAACTGCAGAGTCAACTTCTGCAACACTTGATAAATTGGTCCTGCAAGCCTGGGAAAGGCTACTGTGCAGTTAAACACTTGAGAAGTTCACTTTCTTCAATATCCACCCTTCATCACAGGCAGCCTTTTAGGACAAAGCACAAAACTTCAGCAATGGGGCTGGTTGCCAAGGCTTTGGCAAAGATACACACCCAGCACTGATTGATGCTCCTGCTTCACCAGTACATGTTTTTCCCCTTAACACACCTCAGTGCATTTAGACCTCTGCTATCAAATTTGCTGCCCTATTTTAGGAGGCTGCAGGAACTTGCTCTCCTGGCTGACACAAGGCACATTACCTTTTCTTGCATGAGTCAGCCGCCAGCAACAGGAGAGACGTTCTTTGTAATTGCAAAGGAATTAAATGGTTTTGAAGCAGGGGAGTGTTTTGGAGACAGCAGGAGCACTTCAAAAAAGGCTGCATTATGAGAAGCAAACTTCAAAAGGAGAAGTGACAAGACTAGAGTGTTTGTGGTGCCTGAGGAAGTAATTAGAATTTAAAAGGGACACAGATCAGGCAAGTACACTAGGCTAAGGAAGGCGAACTGCTGCCAGAAAAGTTTCTTTAACTTTTCCAGCATAGCTTGCACTAGAAATGCAGTTTCATGAATATCGATTTCAAAATGCTTCTAGAGAAAACCCTTGCATTTGTTGAAAGGATGAGAAAGATGCCACTGTCAAAAACTAGATGCCTCCCGCTTCCACTTCTCTTTTCAGCTTGCTAATAGCTGCCTTGCTTGCATCGTTCCCAAACAGAAGAGGGTTTCTGCAAACCCCTCAGAGATAAGGCATTTCTTAGAGGACTGGGATTCTATGTGGCACAGTTTATCTTCCTTCATCTCAGGGTCAGGCTGTTTTGAAGCAAAGGCTTCCAGGGTCCATAAGCACTGATGTTTGCCCTGCCAGCAAGTGACCTGCAGGGTCAGGAACACTGCTCCAGCTGGAGAGGTGTGATGTTAGTCAGACATTAAACTGAATGCAAAACTTCCATGATCACTGCTTTAAGATCTCTGCTGTGTCACAGGAGGCTTTGAACTAGTGATTCGAATAAATATGAGGCTGCAGCAGCAGAACTGCAGCTGAAAGGGTTGTTCTGTTTCCATCAGCAAGGTGAAGCAGCTCATGACACACTCAACTCTTAGCCCCTTCCATCAGAAGGTCCCAACACTTCCTTGGAAAGCAAAAGCCAAAGATAAAGGTCTGCAGTAAAAGCTAAGACCAAAACATTTGCAGCTTTGGTGTGAAGCCAAAGTTCAACCAGGGCCATTTCTTCTAATCCTCTGTTCCCCACCTGAAGGCATTAATGCCCATTTTCTTGATCCTTTTCCTTAGAGCAGACTCTTTTGGTCAGTGATTCATACCCAGACAGTGACTGAGACAGCTAAAATGAGTCAACAGCCCTTGGAAGGCAAACAAGGCTCATGTTGTGTTGTCTCACCGGGTGCAGGTGAGGTGGTGAGTCAGGCTGGAGGAATGAGCTGGAGCAGCAGCACCTGGCAAAGGCCATCCCTCTGCACCACTCTCCCAGCTCAGTGGGTCACTGCAGTTAAGGCACTTGAGCTCCTTATCTAAGTGTGCAACAAAAAAACTTGCCAGGAGTTTGGCAAGCTTAAACAGGCTTCCAGTAACACTCTGAGGAAGCTTACAGGATGTCATAACACAAAGTAGTTACTGAAAATCATCTCAGCATTCAAATGGTCCTCGTGGATTTAGTTCAAGCTGCGTTGGAACTCATCTACTACAGGCTTGTGGATGCAACCGCAATCTCAAAGGAATGGAGGTTTTCACCCTATGTCATTTGTCTCCACAGGTGTCACAGGGACTCTCTTCCACAAGCTCCTGACACAATTCTGAGGGAAACATAACAAACAATCTCTGTGCAAACGCAGCTACTGCTGATGAGGACTCTTAACAAGAAGGTAAACCAAAGGCACCGCATTTCAGGACTGGCAAACGCATCTTGCTACTGAAGATACCACTTCAGAATCTGCTCCAGGAGGTATCAGTGGTACCATCAGCCTGACCCACACACAAGCAGTCACCCCGGTGTCTGGATCATAGAATCATAGAAACAACTAGGTTGGAAAAGACCTTTAAGATCATCAAGTCAAAAGGTGACTGAGCACACTGCTTACCATGCTGATCCCTTAGTCACTGGCTAGAAATGTCTGTTTCTTAACTACGTCAGTTCAATAGGGTGGGCAGGTCTAGCTGGAGCTTTAGACCTGAACTGGAAGTTGGAAGGTTGGGTATAGGATAAATTGGGTTACATATAAAAGGAGCATTCCTTTGAGAGTACAGAAATGCTGTGAGTATACATAAAGATCATATCACTGCTGTGCAATCACCACAAACATCTACCCGAGCTGCATCTTCATCTGTCTATAACAGATGAAGATCCTATACAGCCCCACTGAAGCTTACAAAATAAGCTTTAATTTAAGCACAGAAGAGAAGGATGCCCTCTTCTCAGAAAACTCCAGTTTTATGCAGGCACAAACAGTGCAGAAATTTCCCCTTTCATAACAGATCCAGATGTCCAGCTCTGAAGAACCCAAAACACCAGAGAAAAGCCCAGATGAAAGAGAAACAAAAGCAAGCTGTACTTCATTAAAATGGGAACCACAAACCACTCCATATTAATGGGAAGCCCAAACTTGGGCATCTTGTTTGTTTTTAAGAAAAGGAAGGGAGAAGCCACCACCTTTCAATAACTAACAATCCCACCAGGCCACCCCCAGCAGGATGGGAGGGTCTGAGGACCAAAACCAAGCTCAGATTGTGCAGCAGCACAGGCAACTCCCCTGCATACCCAACACCAGTCCCTCTAGAACTGCTGTCTTTCATTTTCTCCCATTTAAGTCGTTCCCCTACATATGCATGCATACATTCTACTACTGTTCCTGGGGGTAGGAGCCCCATCAAGACAGAGGCAGTGATCTCCAAGGCTCAGGCCTGATGACCTGTGTTTTCTGGCCTTGTTGCAGAGGGATAGCCACAAGACCAAAAACCAACACTGAAAAACAAACATCTCTTGAACCAAGAGTCACAAGGCAACCCTAAACTTCTGTTTGAAAATATTTAGGCAGGATGTCTTGCTGAGCTGACACATCTGGTTTCCAGAAGGACTTCAAATGGGAGCTGCACAGAACAAAAGCTTTTCAGGATGCCCATGGAAAGAGGGAAACAAGGAGCCTGGGAGACACTGCTGCAGACATGCAGCAAAAGGACGACTTGGAGCTGAAGAGCCCCAAGGGAGCTATCCTCACTCAGCACAGCTGCTGGTCTTGGATGTAACCTGAAGTCCTTTAGCCCCTCCATGTACTAAGTAGAGTAGGGAGGTGATCTAAAGGCTGTATTTCCCTTAATCCATCACTAATAAATCCACTTTTTAGCAACTCAGGAGGGCAGACATTTACAAAACACTGTACTATTGCAACTGACATATTTATGGCCCTGGCTCAACTAACAAAGTCAAGTACGAGGTTAACTCCATCCCTTGATGCACGTCCTGGCACACACAACTCACTTTTAAGCAAGTCTATGATGGGATCTGAGCCTGTGCTCAGGCTGTGGGAGGGACATCTCAGCAGTAAAGCAGGCAGGAGCCTGCTCCTGTACTTTCCCAACTGGCAGCTTAAAACCTCTCAAAGAATCCCAAACAGTGACCAGAGAGGAGAGGAGCTCCCAAGACGTACACTGCGCTCGTTCCTAACACATTTCACCTTCTAATAAAGGCAGGGAGCAAGACAGATTTTCGATAGAACAAAACCCCTTTTTGTTTCCCTCATTACATTAATTGTGGAAGCATCCACCAAAAACTGGCTGGTATCTGCACCAACACAGCCCTCCCTGCATGCTTCCCACTCAGACATCCCTCAGCAAAGAGGAGAGAGGCAGGCAAGCAGGATGCATTTTGTCTCTTGCGCAGCTAATAAAAACATAGAACATAAAAAGGCTGGTTTCCAGGTCCTCACTGTAATCCAAGTAGTATTAACACAGGCGAGAAAGCAAGTGCAGCATGTACCCAGGGGACCTGGAAACACCCAGCCATTCCCAAAATAGGAGCAGGGCCGGGACCCCCATTCCCGGTACTTGGCTCTCCCAGGCAAGTGCTGGGTCAGAAGGTGCATTCCTATGACTAAAATACGATGAGAAAAAGCAAGGGAGAAGCAGCCTCAGTGCAGCCCCTGCAGAAACCAAGGGAGCTGCACTGGCCCCTGTCACCTCTGGGATGGTGCAGGAATGATGGGCCCCTGGGAAAGGGGCTGCTTCTCATTATGTCCCTGCAGAGTGCCTGGCACTGACTGCAGCCCTATGGGATGCTGCAGTGCTAAGAGGTTCTGCTGAGATGCTGCTGGCTGTGTCAGGGACATGGGAGATATGCAGCAGCACTCATTGAAAATAAGAAGTTAAAAGAAACCCACTAAAACCAACCTCCACCCTGAAATCAGCACAAAACCCGAGGGCAATCAGCTCATTGCCATAGGAACAGGTTTAGTGTTATGGCAGGCAGACAACTTGGTCCTGTAGCCGAAGGTCCTTCTGGTAACCTTAGGAAAGTCATCAGCTCTTAATTACAAATCCAAGGGAACATCAGATATTAGTGTCTGTACTGCCACGTTACATCTTGGCTCTGGCTAAGGCTTCCTTTGGCTCCCAAGGTGCTGGAAGGCAAACATGTATTTTCTTTTCATTTCAAGATAGCTGAAAGCCACAGCCTGAGCAATGATGAGAACTGCATGTGATTAGCAATAAATGAATAAGACATCCTTAAACAAACAAACAAATCCCCTGCCTCAAATCCCAGATCAAGACCCTAGAGAGCCAGAGGGATGCAGTAGCGGTGGAAACCATTGGGCCGACAAGCCTGAATCAATATCTGGCACTCCACAGATACACTGCAGCATCAGGAGCCCACCTGCAAAACAGGGCTCAGAGTTGGGGACTGCAATTTGGGGTCTCAGCATAGGATGCTTTGGGTCTCAGCATGGCACAAGGTAGGAGAGTGAGCCTTTGCCTGTGCTCCTTATAGAGGGTCTTCTTCCCCAAAATGGGCTGCAATGCCTTGCTGAGGCTTGGCTTTCAAGGTGTTACCTGCAAGACCACACTGCTCCACATCAGCTGCTGTACAACTCCCCTAAGCCCAAGGAGCCCATAACATACCTGCTTTCTATTTATTGCAGGCGTGCAGATGGATTTTGCCTAGCCACGAGGCACAGTGCAGACTTACTGCTTTGAGGCACGGCAGATTTAGGTTACATTCAGTTAGCAAAGCCCTTTTAAAATGCTAGGCTAATAGAGTGACTCTTTGGCCCAAACAGCGTGTCCCACAGGCTGCACTCGCAGGAGTCCTTTCCTTCATTCACTTCCCACTTCCTGCCCTTTTGCTTCAGCAGCAAACTCCCTGTTCTCATAGTGCGCGTGGGATATATGGAGAGGAGAGGAGCACTCCCTCCCTACTGTACTTCTCATCCTCCACCGCCTCCACCCATCACCATACAGTATCAGGACCACAAGTTATTTCACCCAGCCCTTCCTAAGAAGGGGGAAGCTTCCAAACCCAGTCCTTCTGCTGAAAAGCAGCTTTTCCACAGAAAGCATGGAAAGAGACAACAGCACCCACAAGAGAGGCTGGACAGGCAGTTTCCACAGTAAATCAATGCAATAGCACAGGGAGAAGTGCATCCCCATTGTAAATGGCATCACCAGGCAACTTTGCTCATTAGGAGATCAGCTGCCAGAGCAGGTGGAGAAAGACCCAGCAGAATAACTCAAACCTCCCTCCTTTGATTTTGCTATTCCAGGAGGAAAGGGGATAGAGGGACGCAAATGGGCTGCATGTCCATTGAAGCAATCTGTCCTGCTCCAAACCAGCCCCTGGTGCTCCCTCTCAATTACTCTTGTGTGAACAAGATCAAAGCTACATTGCTGCAGCTAATGCAAGAAGCAGCTGAAATGACCAGAGCTGCACAGGCAGCCTCCCATCACCTTGGGCACTATGGGGTGAGAACAACCAGCCCTCATATCCTCACTGTGAGAATCACAGATCTTCAAAGCCCTTCCCTGTGCAAGCCTTTTTCCAGGTTTGAGCTCACACATAAGTTTTCCCAAGGAAAAGCAAGCAAGTTTAGTCCAGCAGCTTGATGCCTCATCAATGGTTTTCTTGAACTGGCTGCTATTGATCACCTCATAGCTGAAACCCAGCAATCTGAGTCAGCAACCAAGCCTGAGGACAGGGAAAGCACATGGGGGAACCCACCACCTCTGGCCAAGATCTTATGTGCATCAGTGTCTCCTCCCAGCCTCTGCGGTGTTCCAGGCTTTCTGCTTTTTAAATACACAGGCAGCCCCAGATGACTCAGCCCGCTGCTTCCCCTCAGGATTTACAGCTGGGATACAGGCAGCAGTGCAGGGGAAGGTAGAGGGAGTGGTTTTACACCCTGTGGAAACAATGCCATTTGTTTTGCTGGGCAGCCTTGTACCCTGCAATAGGAACAGTCCCACTGGAGAAGCAAAGCCAAGCATCGGAGCCATACAGTATCCTCAGGGAGCTGCATTGCAAGGTGCATCCTGCACCAAGCTGCAGTAGACATGTGGGATCCTGCTTGACCAAGTGCTCCAGCAGCTTTCCACCAACACAGCCTTGGGTGTCAGAGGCACTGACTCAATTGCTGTAATTTAAAACACAAGTAATCTCTCCAGTTATGAAAATAATCAGTTATCCTCAGGACTTACTCCCTTTCCCTCTTCCCCTGAAAAATCAGAGATTACCCAGCCTTTTGCCTTTGGCTCCAGAACTGCTTTGCTGGAGGGATGGAAACCTTGACAGTGGTCACACTTAAGGAGTAACAGATGTTCCTTTTCACTGGAAGTCCCTCTTGCCCAGCTGGACTCCAGTACATGTAGGAGACCCGATTCTCTAGTGAAGAACTTCCCAGAGACACTTCCAAACCCTTAAGAGGGCAGCTAAGGAGGATCAGCACTGCAAACACCACGCTTGGTTGGGCTGGAGGGCAGCCTGGCCAGTAGCTCTGCCCACATCAACCACAACTAGCCAGAGGCTGAAACTCACCTTTGATTCCCAGCAAAGGAACAGAAAAGAGCTGCTTGGGAGTGCCTGGGAAGTGACTGACCTGCCAAGAGAGACTTTGTGCTGTACCAACCAAATAAATACTAACGTTTTCCCTCCAGCCAAACAGAACTGTTGATGAAACCACCTTTCTGCATGACGCATTCAGCAGTGCTTTGAGGAAATCAGGGAGGCAGCAAACCCATTAGCAGGGAAAAGCCTCTTTTTCCAGCCCTGACAGTACACTGTCAGCGCTAGAGATTTTCATCTGCAGGATAGCTTAAGGGCCACAAGTTCACAAATACCTGGAGCGTGCCAAAAGCAGATCCAGCGCAATGGGGTGGGTGTTCATCCATGCAGCTGTGTCATGCACTATAGGAACATAGGCCCTGCTCCAGGAAGCTAAAACTCCCTTGACCAATACAGATTGTGCCTCTATGGAGCTGCATTATAGGATGGCTTGCACACTCCTATTTGAATGTTCCTTCTCTGTTACTAAGGGTGTATCTAGCACAAGCAGCTGCTAGGGCTGGAGTAATGCATGCTCCATCCCAGATCCTTATGGCTCACAGAAATCCCTTCAAAGGGACTGTGCTGACAACTGAGAGGTTTCACTGTTCCCACGGGAGAGGCGGGCAGGCACCTCTGGAGAGTGTCTAATCCGAGTCTCTGCCTGGAGCAGGATCAGCTGCAGCACATTGCTCAGAGCAACCTGTTCTAGTTTATGATAAAAAGCTTTATCCTTGCATTAAAAGGGAATTTTCCCATATTCCGCTTCCTGCTCACTGCCTCTTGTCCTTTCAAGATACCACTGAGGAAAGCCTATCTTCTCTACACCTCCTGCACTGGGCATTTATGCATGCAGATGAGATCCCCTTGATTTGACACTTCTCCAGGCTGAATGATCCCAGCTTTCTCAGCCTTTCCTCCTGTGACAGATGCTCCAGATCATCATCTTCACAGCCCTTCCCTGAGCCAGCTCCAGTATGTTCACCTTTCCTGTAGCAGGAAGGCCAGCATCAGAGCCAGCATTCCTCATGTTGTCTCACTAGGGATGAATAAAGGGTGAAAACACAACCTTCCTCAACCTGCTGGCAACACAGCCCCAGAAGCTGTTGCCACCATAGCACATTGCTGGCTTGTGTTCAACTTGGTGTCTACTAGGATCCCCAAGTGTTCTTTTGCAAAGCTGTTTTCCAGCTGTTTGGTCCCAGCATGTACAAGGTGCCTAAGGTTTTCCTCCCCAGGGGCAGGACTTTGCTCTTCTTTCTTGAACTTCAGGAGATCCCTGTTGGCTCATTCCTTCAAGCTACTGAGGTCCTTCCTGACAGCACCACATCAACCACTACTCACAGTGCTCTGTTACCTGCAAAAGGCACACTGTACCCCCTCGGCTGGGTCACTGACAAAGACATGGACCAGTACTGGCCCCACTATTGACCCCTGGGGCACGCCACTAGTGACTGGCCTCCAGCTGGATTTCATGTCTCCAGTCACAACCCATTGAGCATAGCAGTTCAACCAGTTTTCACTTCACCATCCACCCCTCTGGCTTGCACTTCATCAGTTTGCCTAGGAGGATGCCATGGGAGCGTGTCAAAACCCGTACAGAAGTCGGTAAACATCCACTGCTCCCCCTTCAGCCACCAAGCCAGTTATCAGAGCTTTACACACATCAAGGCTGTAAGATGACAGGGTGTAATAAATAAAGTCAACATTTTCCCAAGCTGTCTACTCATCAGAAGCTAAACATAAGTAGTAAGGTATGTTTGGGGTTCTTTATATAGTTATTTAGAGTGAGTAACATTGCCTGTCTGTGGGTTGTTCGTGTTTCTGGTTTAGGATGAAAATACAGAGATAAGAATACTCATATCTCACCAGAGAGACAGAATCTGGTTCCCTCACCTGTATTTCTAGATGCCACCTTAAACCAAACAACAGATACAGTAGATAGATATTGTGTTGGCTCATTTTAATCAGCATTCACCTGCATTCAGTTTACAGCAAAAGTATTGGCACTACATCAAGTTACAACACACCGCTTTGGCAGCATCTGAACGCCTCCCACTAGTGCATCACACTTTCTCTCTTGGCCTTTCTTTTCATAGGTTTAGAAGAACTTCTTGTTCAGAAATTCTGTACAGTGTATGTAAAAAAATCATACAAATAGGTTCATGCTGCTCTGGTAGCGTCTTGGTCTCTTGGCTTCTCACAGCCTGAGCTTCGTCCCAAGAGAACAATTCACTATCTTGAAGGAACATTGGTTTCAGTTTCATCAATAGACAGCATTGCTACAAGCAGAGTGGCCTATTCCAGCCAGAAGGAGGAAGTCTACCTGGAGAACCCTTACTGTACCGTCAGCACTTGCACTCTTTATCTCATTTTAAAAAGATACACACACAAGCAGCTCCTGGCTATAAGAGCAGCTTTGGACAGGGGATGTGTATGCAGAACTCTCACAAAAGGGGCTAAAATACAGCTTACACAGTCTTCAACTACTCCCTGCAGGCAAGGGACCTCCTCACACACCCAGGAGTTCAGGTAGAATACAAACCACAACCTTTTTCTTCTCCAGCTCCAAATCCAGCCAGTTCTTTACTTATCTACAAGCCCACCCTCCAGACCATAATATCCCAACCTGGGCACACATTTAAGCTGGACAAGGCTATCCCTGTGCCTGAGCATCACCACTGCATCCTAAGCCAGGAAACATCCAGTTTTCCATTCAGAGACAGGCTTTAAGGCTGCAGCAACCATACTGCTTTCAATTTACAGCAAACAAAATACTTGCTCTACAGCAGTCAAACCAAATACTTCCTATAAACTTTTCTCCATGTTGTGGGTGGGAAGGGAGTGGAGAAAAACAAATCAGAGCGGTTTACTCATGGTAAAAAGCAGAAAAAAACCGCCCTGAAAACACTGAAAAATGGCATTTGCCGGAGCAAAGTTGTTTTGACAGAAATCTTCTGTCTTGCTCTCCTTGTTTAACCCAGCCTGCTAGAACTAAAGTCTAACTTCCTTGAAGTCAATGGGAGATTTTTCTCAATGTAGTGACAATTGAGATTGAAATAACACAAATTAAGGGTGCAATCAGTAAAAAAGAAAATCAACTTTAAGTACCAGGGTTTTAGGTTGAATATCATATTTCAAACATAGACATTAACAGCATGAGAGCCTTGGAGGGCTTGGACAGCTCCAGCCAACAGGCAGAGCCCAAGAGGTCCTGTGGAAACAGAAACAGTAAATTCCCCAGATTAAGTTTATTTGTTGGCAAAGACAGAGAAATTCCCTGCTGATTTACTTGTGCTTTGAAAGAGACATTCAACAGCTTCCCAGCATTAAGACATTTTCACCCTTAAGTCCAAAAAGGGGCTTTAAGCTACTTATGCCCAGTTACTGTACATTTCCACAGCAGCACAGAGCCTTGGCAGGCTTCTCAACCAGCTGGTGAGCCTCAAATCCACCAGAATGTGAGGAATAAAACATTTTTCCTCCCAAATTTCGGAGCAGCTGTTTCTCAGGAAAGGCACTGGCCAACTTTCAATGGATCTGCATAGTTGCAGGGCAGGAAGTAGATCCAATCACTTCAACACTGCACACAAAGCCAAGGGTGTCTTCACCTCTCCAGCACCATTTTAGGAGTGATTATTCCATAGCACATAAAATGTTTCTTGAGTTAATCTGGACAGGCCTACTAGAAATGCAGAAGATGTGCCTAAGGACTGAAGATAACTCTGCTCTATGTTGCAGCTCTCTCCATATCATTTCCATGAGTTCACTTTGGGAAACATCAAGGTTATCTCAGGGACCTAGAAACCTCTCAAACCCACAGAGCTAACAAGACCCCTGCGCTCCTTTGTCCTTTTCCTTTTCCCTGCCTTTGGTTACATGGTTTCAGTGATCCCTTGCACTTGCGAGGGTACCCATCACACCCTGCACTGAGCCACATCAGCTCTAAGTTGAAGATACATGCAGCACAACATGTTTGATGTTTGTGTGATGGTTTGTTGTGTTTGGAGTTTCTTTCAGAACTGGCTCAGAGGTGGGCTGACAGAGCAGGCACAGCACAAGCAGCTGAAGAGCCTGGCTAGGGCTAGAGCTCCCTTTCCAGTGAGTGTGAGGTGTTCAGCAGCTCAGGTCCTCTGCTGTGAGATGTGTTGACACCCTCAGAGACCTCACACTCACTTCACCCACTCCCTTCAGGCTCTCACTGCACTGGAAACTGTTGAAGGTCAGACTTTCCCATCCTTTTCTCTCCCATCACTCCCCCCCTCACCTCTGGCATCTCTGCTAATGCGAAGCCACCCACACTCTCCATGTGACAGCTCCATCCACTAACGTTTAACAGCTGACATTCTTCCCTAATTTGTTGATTCAGAGCCATGTTTTCTTACACAGTAACACTCCAGAGCATCAGAATTATTTCATGTAGGGAAAAGCCCATTGCTTCCCACCAGGAGGTCCCTTCTAGTTCCTATGTGGCTGATGCTCATCACTGAAACGCACCTTCAGTAAATCACAGTGCAGCGCCCTTATCACTACCTCAGCGTACAAGAGTCTTCCTGAAGCCAGAATGTGAACTTCTCACTAAACCATTACATGCTGTGTCCTGCCCGTTATCGTCACTTACAAAACAGAAACAAACAAACACAAAAATACCCCCCCAGAAACATACACCACATGCTGGAAAACCCCCAAACCTCCTCCTGGTTCACACATCAGCAGCAAGGACACTTGGCTGGATTCTCAGGGCCAAAGTGCCCAGTAACCAGGGGCCAAAGGTGGACTGCTCCAAGTCATGCTGAATCCAAGCAGCTCCTCCAGGAGGGAGGCTCTGTGTCACAGTGTACTTCTCTGGTGCCAATTCCCCTGCGCTAGCCAGAGCACACCCATCTGCGCCTAGGACTGTGCGTTGCTGCCCCTCTCTCAAGGACAATCCTTCAGTTACATCACCTAGAGCATGCTCACCCCAAAAAGCATGCCCTGTTTTTTCCTGCACAGCTGCCTGGCTAATGATGGCTTGTTTCCAGAGGGAAGCTCCCTGTCTGCTGCTGCTACCAAGCCCAGCACAGGACCTTGCTGAGTGTCCCACCTGCATGCCCTTCTTCAGGACACCTCATGCTGCTGCAGGGCATGTGCTGCTGCTCTGCACCCTTTCCCCACCACATGCTCTGTTTCATGGGATCACAGTCATGCCATAAGGCTGCTAGGAAGGTCTTTGGGCACTTTTGCAACATTATCAGTGTGCAATGCTACTGGAATCTCCATGATCTGGGCACAGGGGACACTCCTTCCTACTGGTGCCAAGTATACAGCTGGAGGTTTGGGGAGGAAATCATAGTATGGTTTGGGTTGGAAAGGACCTTAAGATCATCCATTTCCAATCCCCTGCAGTGGGCAGGCACACCTCACACTAAACCATGCCACCCAAGGCTCTGTCCAACCTCTCCTTGAACACTGCCAAGGATGGAGCATTCACAACTTCTTCGGGCAGCCTTTCCAGTGCCCCACCATCTTCACAGGGAAGAACTTCTTCCTTAGATCTAGCCTGAACTTCCCCTATTTGAACAGTTTGAACCCTACCTGGGTTGGCGCTTTCAAAGGCTGCTAAGCCACTGTAGCCTTATCTGGAGGAACAAGCAAGTAAACTGCAGTACAAAAGGCTCAGACAGATGGAAAGGAAGGGGTAAGTTTTACCTCAAACAGCCAGCATGAGGTAGATGTTCATCACAGCCTCTTACCATTTGCCATCCTCTACAGATTCAGAGCCAGGTCAGTTTCAGGTTAGTGGAAACCCTATCTACTTCTGCTGGGTTTGGGTCAGACCCCTCCTAGGTAAAAAAACGACTCAACAAGTTAATGTTAATGCAGCACGCATGGAGCTTCCACTCCCATTAGCAGGTCTCTCCGAGAGGACACAATTTTCCATCCATGCATTAAGCCAGTCCAATACTGACATCAGCTCATTTCCATTGATCCCGATTACATAATAGTGACTTAATTCTCCATAGAATTGAATTTTCCATATGTTTGGACCTTTTGCAGTCGCTACATGAGTTCCTTGTTCCCTGCTGGATTTATCATCTTCTTGTCTTATACTGAAAAATCGCGGTTTTCTCTGCAAGCACAGATTTCCACAGACCTGCTTTGGTTTTCTGATAAAACATTCATTACATCCATTTCTTTCCATCTAAAAGAGACTTCGTAACTCTACAGCACTGGACACACCTATAGCTTTGAGGATTGCCACCAATTCTGGACTGAAGTTGCATTTTGTGACGACAAACTAAAAGGAGTTAATAACTGTTAATGGCACCCAAGTGTTCAGGTATATTTACTACTCATTCACAAACACCCATTTTATAAGATAAGTTGTGCAAAACTCCCACCTGATTGTAGAGGTTATAGTTTTATGGCTGTAGATGAATGTTCTCACACTGTGTGTCCACCCAATAGCCAGGACTGTTCCTGTCATGAGGTAGAACTATCACGAGCTCACAGTGGCTTCACTCGGTAACACTCATAACACCTCCCGTAAAGCCCTTTTGGGTGTTTCCTGGAGGTCTGGAGCCCGCATTTCCAAGCTCTTTGCTAACTTACACATTACCAGGGCTACTCACAAGAAAATGTTTTCCCTTTAACACTCATGTGGTGCCACTGGGTAAAGCCATTAATTTTCATACTACTGCTTGATAGCAAAGGCAGTGCTATGCACATGAGATGGCAGTACTGAAGCATGGGAATAATGCACAGCACCACCAGAAAGTAGGAGTACATCTGTACTGCCATGCTACAAACTGCTGGAGGTTTGTTTAGGATTAACCAGAACTGCAATGCATTTTCAGTCCATCGGCCTCTCGCTTGTGTGTCATGGTCAGTTTTGTTATGTCTTAATCTTGACACAGTCAAACATGATCCCCTTCACATCCCCGCAATATCCCTTCTTTTCAGCCTCACTGAACTTTTTTTCCACCTTTATACTAACTTTAACCCAAGAAACCCTACAAACCTCTACCAGACTCAGCGGAGCTATTCACATACTTGGAAGATAGCAGAAATTCCTCAGCACTTCTGTAGATTATGGTTTACAAGATCAATGACAGCACTGATCCCACCTGAGAATACTAGTTAGAGAACATGCTAAATTCACCTGACACTTTTCTTCCCATCCTCCTTCCCTATCTTACTTCTATTCCCACCTACCTCCCACGTTTCAGGAGTCCATGCGTGGGCAATGACTACAATTCCTGGCAGAGCAAGGCTCAGATTTCTTGCCAAATCAGCACTTTGTTCAGCAGGAATACAAAAACTGCCCTGATAAGTAACTTGAGCAAGATGTAGGAAAGGCAACAGCATCTACAACTGCACGAGCAGCACCCAGCCCCCAGCAATGAAGGGGTTGAGATGAAGGGGAGAGCACAAGTGGCAGTTGAGCATGGCTTGCACAGCCTGGAGAAGGCCTGAGAGGCTTAAAGCAGCTCTCCAACATCTACCAGGACACTATGAGAAGGCCCAGCTCCCCAGAGGCACATGGCGGGAGAACAAGAAGTTTAATCAATTGGAACAGGGAGATGCCAAATGGATACATAGGGGAAAAACTTTCTCCATGAAGATTTGTCGTGGTAGGTCTGTCCTCTGAGGTTTTCAAGGCTTGACAGGACAGATCCCCAGACACCTGGTCTGAGTTCAGTGTTGGCCCTGCTCTGAGCAGGAGACTGGGGTGGAGCCTTCTCAAGTCCTTTTGGAGCCAAATAGTAAAGCCTCATTAAAATATATTCAAAACTATTTGTTGGCAGAGACTGGGATTTAGACATAAACTGGAAGAAGGGTTCCTGGGCAGAAGAAGTTTTCTCTGTGGCAGGGGAGCCACTGCTGAAGTAAGACTATTTGTAAAACCTTAATGCAGCCATCTGCTCCTGAAGCCTTCCTAGAGAGACCCTCCCTGTGTCTCTGCAGGACTTTGAAACGGTGATAATTCCTGGAAATGCATCAGCAAAACAAGCCATGATGATGGAATGTACAACGGGAAGTTGGAAGAGGAAGAGAAGGATTTGTTGACATCTGGGAACTCTCAAACCTCTCTGCTGTAGAATGGGCAGCAGCTGCCTTCAGCCTCCCGCATCCTCCATGATGAAAGCACCTGCGACTGCTCCTTTCTCCTGGAGGAAGGGATGCCATACAACAGTCCCACTCTGTACCAGCATGAGATAAGGCCCTGGCCACCTCTCACCAGCCGCAGCTCCTGAACCAGCTCCAGGCACAGTCTCAGCACTCACACATGCACAAGCCTGACCAGTCTCACAGTGATATGGCTGTGACAATCATGAAAGCCAGAATGGTTTTGATTTGGTGACAGCATGCAACATGGGTAGCTACATCCTTTGTGCATCCCCTGGTACAGACACACTCTCTCCAGTTCCCACATCACAGCACTGGCTGCTCTTTGGCATCAGTGAAAATGCTTAGGATTTGTCTTGCTAAGAAAGGAAATTATTTTATTCTTCCATTATATATATATACACATATATCTATCCAATACTAATAATGTGATGCCTTTATACACAGAAGCCCAGACTGTTTTGGATTGGAAGGGATATTAAAGCTCATCTCATTCAACCAAAATGTTGGAATGGGTTGCCCAAGGAAGTTGTGAATGCTCCATCCCTGGCCGTGTTAAAGGCCAGGCTGGACAGAGCCTTGGGTGGCATGGTTTAGTGTGAGGTGTCCCTGCCCATGGCAGGGGGGTTGGAACT